>VIYQ01005905.1:0-18380 GCA_009928355.1 Chlorella sp. CH2018 | reverse complement strand
CCCCCCCCCCCCTCCATCACGTTTCGCATGCCTGCGGCAGGGCATAAAGCGGCAGAGCACAGCGTGAGGAACAGTGCAACGCTCGCCCGCAACCACGGGCGTGCCACGCACGCGCCTCGCGGCCTTCGTCAGCTGCGGCACGCCCCCCGACCCTATTAGGTACCGCCTTACCCAGGTCTGCATGGCTGAACCCCAGCTTGCGCTGCGCACGGTCCAGTGCAGAGAACACCTGCCAGCATGGGCAGGCAACACATGCACAGGATGAGGACCGCGACACATCGAGCTGCCGCAGTGAGGTCCATGCGCAGGATGGCAAGGCGGCAGCAAGACGAAGCCCCAGTGCAGCAACAGCCAGCCAACGGCAGTGGAGGGATGCATGCTCAGCCAGCGGGCCGCACCTGGAACAGCATCTCCTTCACATCTGCAGGTGAAGCACGTGTGGCACAAATGCAAGCCGGGTCAGGCAGCGAGCATGGGTGGCTGCAGATTGCGGTGCAGTGCATGCCATGCTGCCATGCACAGCATGCCGGTGGCAGCAGTAGCGCGGCAGCAGCAGCAGCGTCCAGCTGCAGCGCCCGTCATGGCGGCCTCTCAGCTCAGCTTACAGTGAACATTGTGGAACTCGGGGCGGTCGATCCGCTTGTACACCTCCCAGCCTGCAGGGGGAGCAGTGCGGCAAGGCAACACTGTCTGATGGAGCGGCAGCAGGGCATCAGATCATGCAGCAGCAGCAGCAGCAGCAGCAGCAGCAGCTGGGCATCAGATCATGCAGCAGCAGCAGCAGCAGCAGCGGCAGTAGAAGCAGCAGCGGCAGCAGCGGCGGCAGCAGCAGCAGCAGCGGCGGCGGCGGCGGCAGCGGCAGCAGCAGCAGATCAATTAGCAGAGCGGCAGGCAGCGCCAGGCAGGCGAGCACTGCGCATGCGGTGTTGTTCTACAGAGAGCCGAAACGTGCTTCAGTGCTGCCTTACCCCGCAGCTCGCCCAGCACCTGCGGGAGCAGCGCATGGGCAGGCAGGGGTCAGCCAGTCACTCGTGATCCGCATGTCCATTCGTGCATGCCATTTTAACGCACGGCCACAGAAAACCCAGCCCAACAGCAGCCGCGTGGGCAGAACAGTGTCCCTGGAGTCAACCTTCCAGCCACGCACCATGCCGGCAAATCGCACGCGGCCTTGCCGCGGGTCCACTCCGCGCTCCGATTTGCGCAGCACTGCGTCATTTACTGTCATGAAGCCAGGCAGCGAGCCATCGGGCTGCTGCAGCGTGGTGCGCAGCTGGGTGCCGATCTTCCACTGCGGCGCGGGGCAGCAGGGCGGCAAGGGGTTTGGGGGCAAGGTTGGCCATGCTGCTCACATCAGGCAATCCGTGCGTGATCCAGGTTCCCATGTGCATCGTCTGCACTGCACCCTGTTGGGTGACACCCTGATGTACACCAAGCCCCATCCACCCACCTCTTTGTCCATGCCCACCCACACCTGCAGGCAAAACCAGTGACGGACGGACAGAGCGCGTGTCACCAGATGTTGCATGTAGCGCATGACACAACTGCTGCCGCTCCTGCCGAATCACATGCCCACCGGGACACCCTGCCCCCATGGCTCACTTGGTTGTTGTTGAGCATCTGGCTGCCGATGTCGCCCCGGTTCACTTTCAGCACCTTGCCCAGCGGCCGCCCCTCCCGCGTCTGCAGCTGGTACACCCGCGCCTGCGGCCAGCAAGGGTTGCCTGGTTGGCAGGCAGCAGCACTGGTGCCACCCCGGCCAATCGGCCAATCACACACAAGCACCAGCAGCTGTCAGCAGGCCCTTCAGCCCGCCGGCTCCCAGCCCACATGGGGACAAAGCACCCTGAACAACAGAAAAGCACCCTCACCTGCATGCCAGCACCCAGGAACTTGCCGACCACCACTCCATCCATGATCTCCGCCCCCTCCTGCGGGTTGACAGCGTGTGTTGCGGGTCAGTGCCGCCACTAGGAGCGAGGTGTGCACGCAGAGGCTGCCAGGCTGGTCGGTAGCCGCCTTGCATGCACGCCGGCCTGCTTGATCGTGTGGCAGCCTGGGCCCTTCCGGTGCTCTCACCTCAAGTGTGAACTTCCAAGGCAGCACGATGGCCCCAATTGTGCTGCTGTCATCCTTGCTCAGGTGGTCGGCCAGTGAGGTGCCGCGCACTGCGTGCAGTGATATGGGGGACACAGCAGGTTGCTCTGTCCAGCCCGCTTCAGGGGCCCCGGAGCTTCGCGGGGGTACGACAGCTGGCGGCGGCGGCGGCGGCAGCACCGTGAGCTGCAGATGCCGCCTCGGACATGAGCTATGGTTGCACAGCATGTCCCGGGGCATGCATGGGCCGTGGCGCAGCGCACCCACCTAGGGACAGCACTCTTTCGCCGCTAGGGCTCTTCTGCGCCATGGCCGCTCGCTCCTTTCGCTTTCGATGTCTTGCTGATGTCCGTTAGGAGTTATGCAAGCTGAAAGCACGGCGCTCGACTCGCCGCGCGAACACGGGCTCACGTAGGGGGTCAGCGCAGCCTTCTGCGAAGAGTATTAAAACACCCCGCAGAGAGGCCTGTCAACAGTCGTGCGACCATCGTCTGTCACGGCCCTGTGTTACCATGTGATCAGTGCCTCGTCGTCACGTCGTGGCGCCGCCGCCCGGCTGCCTCACAGCAGCCTCACAATGGCCGCGATGCCGACGATGCAGTGGATATGGCATGCAAAGCATCAACAATGTGAGAGAGCCCGGAGCGTATCAAGAAGCTCATCCCACGGCTGCTGCAAGCGCTCTGCCGCTACCCACAGCCGGCCGTTGGGCATCAGCTTCCGGGTGGGCAGCGGCTGTGCGTCCATCGGGCCGGCGTGAGCGGCAGACTGATCAGGGCTGCTTCACATGCAGCACCACGGCATGCCTCTGTGCTCCACCACCGCTGCCTGCAGGGTGCAGTTGTTACAGATGCCGTGCAGATGAATGCGGATAAGGGCAGGATGAAAGGTGATAGATAGTACAGGGCCGCAAATGGGGGCCCGAAAATGCAAGTGTGTGCAGCGGGGGAAAAAATGCAATGTGCACCAGAAAGATGGCTGGATATCATATGTTGTTGTTAGGACCGTGCAGACTGCGCCTGTATGTGCAGCTGCTCAGTTGGAGTCCAGGAAGCGCTGCAGCACAGCCAGCAGTTCCACTGGCCGCTCGATGTGGGGGGCATGGCCGCACCCCGGCAGCAGGGCGACCTCCACGCTCGCACCGCCGCCCATCAGGGCATCCGCACCGCTGTCGCCGCTGGCCAGCGGCAGCTGCGCCACGTGCCACTCACCCTCCTCCTCCTCATCCGTGCTGCCAGCTGGGCTGCCGGCAGCCGCCAGGCGGGCGGCCAGCTTCTGAGCGATGCCCACAAACTTGGCATCTGCTTGGCCCGCCACCAGCAGCAAGGGTGGCAGGCTGCCGGCCGCAGCTGCAGCTTCCAGCTCCTGCCACACACTGGGGGCCCGGCTGGGAGAGGCTGCAGACAGCACAGCCGCCAGCTGCGCCGCGTCTCCTGCCGCCCGCCGCTGCTGCAGCATGGCCGCAAACCTGCGGGAGGGTGGCAGGCAGGGGCTAGGCAGGATTGGCAGGGCATTGGCAGGCAACGCATTCAGCGGTACCAGCCCTGCACAACAGCTGGCAGCTGGAACGGCACCCACACACGCAGGCAGCACAGTTGACACACCTGGGGCTGGCACGCAGCGATGCCCACATGGGCTGCAGGTACCATTGTTCCAAGAAGGCCGGCAGGCCGCCGGCGCGCAGAGCGGCAGCTAGAGCGTCGTCCCGAGCGGCGCGCTCAGCACGAGCGGCGGCATCCGGCAGGCCAGGGGTACCTGCAACCGACAGAGAGTTGAGAGGGAGAGCTGAGCTGGCTGGTGGAAGGCATTGCGCTGTGAAGTCGCTGGAGACACAGGCACACCAGAGCAGGCACACCAGAGCACTGCAAGCGCTAAACGCGCGCCCCACCCACCTGACACGCTGACCACTCCAGAAAACAGGCGGGGCCACCGGGCGGCCAGCAGCAGCGCCAGGCGGGCGCCAAGCGAGTAGCCCACGAGCTGGCAGCCCTCCAGCCCCTCCTGCTGCACCAGAGCTGCCACCGCCGCTGCAGCCGCCTCAAGGCTGTAAGCCTCCTGGCTGCTGCCGCTGCCGCTGCTGCTGCTGCTGCTGCTGCTGCTGCTGCTGCCATTGCTGCTTGCAGTCACTGCTGTGCCGCCATGTCCCGGCAGGTCAAGCGCCACGCAGCGGCGCTGCAACCCGAGCGACTGCATCAGCGGCCGCCAGTCGTCGGCAGCGCCCATGAAGCCATGCAGCAGCAGCACTGGAGGCTGTTCAACTGCGCTGCTGCTGCTGCTGGATGCGCCGGATGGCAGAGCCTCACGCAAGCTGAAGTCATACAAAGCGCTGGCTGTCTGCACGCTGCAGCTCCGCCGCTGCAGCTTCGGCTGCCCGCCACGTGCTGCTGAAGCCGCCTGCTGGTCCAGTGCAAGTGCCAGCGACACCGCGCTGCTGCTGACCGCTTGCGCTGCTGACACGCCCACAGCCATGCCGCCGCCTGAGGGGTCGGGCTGCACCAGCTGCGCAGAGGCATCTGCCGGCAGCACATCCTCTGCAAACCAGCTAAGGGTGGCCAGGCCATGCTGCGTGGCTCGGGCGCCCGGAGCAGCCTCCAGCGCTGCTGCCAGCTGGGCCAGCTGGGACAGACCCAGGCCAGACTCAAAGGCGGAACTGACCACAGCGCGCATGCCACGCTGCGCTGCCCACGCCGCCAGCTGCGCAGTGCGCTCAAAGCCTCCCAGCACAGCGGGCTTCAGCACCAGGGCAGTTACGCCTTCGCAGAGGGCATCGGCATCGGGTGCGCTTGCGCCCACCAGCCCTGCGCAGGGTGGAGGGAACCGACCGATCGGCCAGTGCTGGGCAGCGCCTGTTGGCGCCCACAGCGCACGGCAGTGCAGCAGAGCGCATTTCCGCACACAACTCCCGCGTCCGCCACAAGTGGTGCTCCCCATAGCAGAGAGCACGCACCCTCATCCACACTCTCATCCAGCGCAATCGCCATGCCGGTGCGGCGGTGGAACTCTGGCAGGTCTTTAGGCGAGGCCACCGGCTCCTCAACATACTGCAGCTGGGCGGCGGCGGCAGCCTTGCCAAACTGCGGGGCGGGGTGGGAGTGCCAAAAGAGCTATGCGTGGTCAGACGCTTGGCCGGCGCAAACATGCGCGACAAAAGGGGTGAGACAAAGGCTGCAGCCAACCCAGCAGGCACTCATCAGGCACAGCAGGCACGCGCCCGCAACTCGCGTGCACACACACACACACCTGCACCGCCTGCTCCAGCGCCCAGCGCCGGTTGGCGTCTGCCCGTAGCACAACCTCGGGCCCCACTGCCTGACGAATGGCCAGCACAGCCGCCGCATCTGCCAGAGGGTCTGCCCGCCGCCCAACCTTGATCTTCAGCGCGGCGTAGGGCTGCTGCTGCAGCAGTGCTGCTGCCTCTGCCGCTGCCTCCTCTGGCGTGCCTTGGCAGTCGAGCAGCCCGTTGACACCGGCTGCTGGCGGCAGGGCAGCGGTGGGGCCGGCAAGCAGCTGCGCCAGCGCCATGCCCTGGTGCTGCAACAAGGAGTGAATCAGAGAAGATAATCATGCGGCAGTGGTGCCAAACGCGGCTCCAGCCAAACCACGCAAAGCAGGGCTAGCCCTCCAATCGCCTCCCGCGCTCTGCAAGCCCCACCTGCGCAATCGCCGACAGCAGCGCCGCCTCCAAGCCGCAGCGCACAGACGGCAGCAGCGAGTCTGGCTGCACTCCAAGCCGTTGTTGCAGCCAGGCTCCCAGGCGCCCGCCCAGAAGCGCAGCCGTGAGAGGTACAGCCACTGCTGAGCCGCTGGAAGCTGCTGCTGCGGAGGATGTGGCGTTGCCATTGCCGCTGCTGCTGGGCACTGCGGGGTTGCTGCCGCCAGCAGACAGCAGCTGGCACAGAAGCTCCAGCTGGGCCTCAGCTTCCTCTAACGACTCATTGTGCAGCCCCGGCAGGGGAGCTACCTCACCCACCCCATGTGCCAGGCTAGTGCTGTCAGCGCCGCACAGCGACAGGCGCAGCAGGAAGCCATGCCGCCGCTGCTCCTCGCCGCCGGCTGCCGTGGTCAGCGGCTTGGCAAGCGGCAGGCTGAAGGCGTGATAGCTTGCAGAGTGCACCGCCAGCTCAAAGGGAGGTGCAGCTGCTGCCGCTGGCGCAGCCCCTGGCGCGGGTACCTGCTGCACTGCACCTGATGTGCCTGCCGCGCCAGCTGGTGGGCTGTTCAGCAGGGCAAGCGCTCGGCTCACAGCCTGCTTCACAGCATCCTGCACCTCGCGGTGCCGCTGCACGTTGGTGTGCCGGCTCGTCACCACTTCGACCACTGCAGGGCGGGGCAGGGCAGTGCGGGGCCAGATGGCACGTGATCAGCGCGCAGACCGATTCTGGGGCAGAAAGGACTGCATGCATAGGGAAGAGTAGAGGTATTGCTGCACAGCCCAGCGTCGCCGCAAGCAGCAGACCCTCGCCCCAGAACCTGCCACTTCCCCCATCCCCAGACCACGCACCCGAGTGGCGGTTGCAGCCCCAGGCGGACCGCAGCGCGGCGCCCAGGTCCTCCATCGCAGTGACGCGCTGGTGCGGGATACCGTGCGCGCGACACATGCCTGTGCAGCCGGGGAACAGAGGCAGCGGCCCAGTCGACTCTTGCTGGCTGCATGCAAACTTCAGCAGGGAGAACCAGAGGCAAATAGCAAAATAGCAGCAGCATGGCTGCCGAAGTAATTAGCCCACCTTCCAAGTCCACATGCTGTGGTGTGGCCCACAGCGGGGTGAAGACATCCTCAGGCAGCGCCTGCGGGCACGGCAACGAGCATCGCAGCCATCAATTCGCAAATCTTCTTAGCCAGAAGTGCATGAACATGGCAGGCCCCTGCCACAGCGGCTGCGGCGGTCACCACAAACCAGCCAGCTGCGCCCCTCACCTGTGCAATGGGCAGGAAAGAGAAGATGCCGCCGCCGCCGTTGTTGACCAGCACAACTGTGAGTGGCGGGCGCGCCTCGCCTGCACCGCAAGGCAGTGCGGCCCTTCAGATGACGCTTCGATGGAGGTTGGGTGAAGGGCCGCATGGAGGTGCAGGCTGGCAGCGATGGCTCCATGCACGACCCTGAACGTCCCTCCGTCCAAGCCTCGCTTCGGCCTGCCAACCCCAAACACACACACACACACACCGCTACGCAGCAGGTTGAGGCCGTTGATGTCGTGGAGGAAGGACAGGTCACCCACCACCAGTGTGGCGCCCCGGCCCAGCCCATCCGCAAAGCCGGCGGCTGCAGGACAATGGCAGGCGATGGAGGAGGGATGCTTGATGCGAGTGAGAGGGTGCATCAGGCAACAGGTGCAGCTTCGCAAGCAGGCACTGCTGGCACAGCTGGCCAGCCTGTCTACACCGCACATGCAGAGGGCAGGCATTGCAGCTGACTGCCACCCACCCGTAGACAGCACGCCGTCGATGCCGCTGGCCCCGCGGTTGGCAGCCACACGCGCTCCCAGTGCTACAGGCACCACACCCTGCACCGCTGCTGCAGCCGCGGATGTAACCACGGCGGCTGCTGGGCGGGGGGCGGCATACATGTCCAGGTCGCGAATGGGCATGGAGTTGCCCACAAACAGGCCCTCGCCTGCACAGCAATGGGTGGGAGGCCAGACAATGGTTGACCTGCTGCTGCAACCAATTGACATAACAAGGAGCTTGCAAGGCACTGCACTGCTAGCAAGTGCATTGCAAGAGCAATTCATGACTAGTGGCGGAACACAATGCCAACCAGCATCACGCACTGCTCACCGGGCGGCAGCTGCTGCGACAGCGCTCGCGCCACGGCCGGCTCAGTCAGCTCTGGCATGGCAGCCAGCACAGCGTCCACAGCGGCCGAGGCCTCGGCATCTAGCAGCTGCAGCAGGCGACAGTACCGCGTCTGCTCCTGCCGCCGCGCCGCTTGCTGCGCTGCCTGCTGCGCTGTGCCTGCCTCAGCTAGGTGGGCGGCCAGTGCAGCTGCCAACGCGGGCAGCGGTGCCTGCAGCCGGTAGCTCAACAGCGCAAACTGGTCGTGCCGCTTGGGGCTGCGGTCCACCAGCACCCACTGCAGCGGGGGCTGGGTAGCCGCCGCACCCAGGCTGCTGCTGCTGCTGCTGCCTGGCTGGCTTTCGCCCTCCAGGCAGCACCACTCCAGGAACTGGCCCAATCGCTTGGAGGTCAGGTGGCCGCCCAGCTGCAGCACCACATCCGGCCGAAGCGCGCCCCACTGCTGGCGGTCAAGCAGCAGCAGGTTGTCCATGTGATGGATCACCGCTGGGCCAGCTGCGCCCGCTGTGCCTGCTGCGCCTGCCGCCGGCACGCCAGCGCGCAGGCCCGAAAGCACGTCTGCCGCCACCGGCCAGCCCAGCAGCTGTGACAGCTGCGCCGCTGCCACAACATCCTCTGCGCTGGTCAGCTCTGCTGCCACGATCAGGCCGCGCCGAGCACCCACAATTGTGCGCAGCACCGCCTGAGCTGCAGGATCGGATGCAAGGTTGGACACGCCGCCAAAGGCACCGCCGCTTAGAAGGCTGCCGTTGTTGCTGGGCAGGGCTGGCTGCAGACCGGCGGCAGTGGTGAAGCGGGCGTTGCCCGCCTCCCACTGCTGCAGGCCCTGCAGGCAGCTGCGGTCCCACTCGCCCACATCCACCGGTGCAAGAGGTTCCCTGCAGTGAGGGCAAGGTGGTTGGGGAGACACGTACCGTTCGCGTGCACAGCCAGCTGGGGATGTGCACATCTGTGACCCATGCACGTCAAACCAGGGGGCTGCCAAGTGCTGACCATGCGTCTTCTGCACCAAGGCGAGTCCTTGGGCCTGTGAACCCTTCGCACCTGAACTGGCAGTTGAGATGGACCGGCCCAGGCGGCAGCCCAGCTGCCGCATGCTGCACTGCTGTGTCCACCGCAGACAGCAGTGTGCGGGCGGGCAGGGCGTCGATGGGGGCTGGCAGGTCGGCATGCCAGCGTGTGTAGCCACCAAACATCTTGACCTGGTGGCAGGGAGTGGCTGGTCAGCATATCGCCCAGCGTGAAGGCCGGCAGGGCTGGCGTGCATGCATATGCAGGCCTCTGAACTGTAACTTGGCTCTTTAACAGCCGGCAGGTTGACCATGCAGAGAAACGGTGAAGGCACAGGCCACTGAAAGCAGCTCGAAACCAGTCCACACCTGGTCAATGGTCTGGTTCGCCCCTGTGTCCCGAAGCTCAGCGGGTCGATCACCTGTCACCAGCAGCAGTGGCACGCCGCTCTGGCTGGCCTGTGGGAAAGTGAAGGGCGGTGCCAGGAACCACAACAATCCATTGAGATCTAGTGCACCACAAAGACCGATGCCATCCTCCTGTGGCGCCCACCTCGCATTGCTCTGCGCTGCATGCATACCTAGCCCAACTCCAGGCCAGCAATCAGTGTCGCACCTCCACCACTGCAGGCAGCAGGTTGGCCACTGCCGTGCCGCTTGAAGTTATGACCACAGCGGGGCGGCCCGAGGCGCGGCCATAGCCCAGCGCCCAGAAGCCCAGCGAGCGCTCATCTGCCACGGGCAGTGCAAGTGCAGGGTGTTGGTTGACCAGCCAGGATGGCCACCAGCAGGGCACACAGCTGCCAAGTGAGCTGGCACACCACCTGGCGCGCTGGCATACCAAGCAGGCAGACATGGCGTGTTCAGGTGAGCTGCAACCAAGGCGGCTCACCGATGCAAGGCACGATTCGGGCACGGGGGTGCTGCGCCACCGCAACCGTGAGGGGCGACGAGCGGGAGCCTGGGAGGGCGTAGAGAAAGGCAGCACGAGGTGGGCAGCACAAATCACAGGAGAAGTATGTTTGAGGCTGCGCTCGGCAAAAAAGCTGCCGCCTCGTGCCCCGTTGCACGAGCCGGACGTAGCCTGATGGCTGCTGGCACCAGCCACAACCACCCCCCACCCCCCACTCACCCGGAGCGACGCAGAAGGTGTTGCATCCCAGGCGGCAGAGCTCCTCAACCAGCAGGCGCGCCCACAGGGCGTTCACATTGGGGGAGGCTGCCAGCGGCGGGACGCCCTGCAGCAGCCGCTCGTACTGCCGGATCTTGAGGTCCAGCTCAGCCCACTCTGAGGCCGTGTCTGAGCCCCGCACAATGCCCACACCGGCAAACAGCGACACCTGGGTGTCGCCAACGCCGCCGCTGCTGCTGAAGCCTGCCTGCGCCTGTGCAGCTGCGCCAGCTGCTGCCGGTGCCGGCCAGCTGGCGGAGGCTGCTGCTGCCGCCGTTGCTGCTCCAGCATAGGACTGAGGGCCGGGGCCGGCGGCGGCATGGCTGGCCAGGCGCTCGCTCAGCTGCCCTGCTGCGGTAGCGTCCTCTGCCTCTGTGTCTGCAGCACCCTGCCGCACCAACGCAGAGCGGATGGCCACCACAAACTCGGCTGCCCCCTGGCTGACCCAGCCAAAGGGCCCGGCGTAGTAGCCGCGGTCAAATGGCTCGCTGGCTGCCAGGAAGCCAAGGGCATCCTCTCGCGGCCGGCCACACACAGCAGGTGTTGGGTGCAGTGCAGCCAGCAGGTGCGCATCGCTCGACTCCGCCTTGAGCTGCAGGGAAGATGTGCGGAGGGGGAGTGCTTGCAATCATGCCAGGTGCTCCTGCTGCAGTGGGTGCTCGCTGCAATGGATGCAGCATACCCTATACGCATGGAGCAGCTGCCAGCGTGTCCACACCACAACCCTCCTTCCATCCAGGAACCAACATTCCTGGCACCCCCTCGACCCTCACCTGCGCGCTCAGCTTGCCGTACAGGTGCTGCACCGCGCCCTGCTTCAGCACCGACTTGGCCACGTCCACAGACACGCGCTCACACACGCCTGCCAGAGCCTGCGGTGTCGAGTCAACCAGAGTGAGCGCTTGCCACATGGTGTCCATTGACACAAGGGCGGAGCTGGTGCAGGCATCGCAGGCATCCTAGCATGGCAGTGCCGCTCACTGCTTGTGGCACACTGCTGCTGCGCGGTGAAACAGCGGCCAGCGGACAGCAGGCCGGCGTGCTGCCACCCACCTGCTGCACCCAGTCGCGCACAACCGTGAACTCCACATGGTCCTTGTGGCTACGCAGCAAGTCAAAGGCCAGCCAAAAGTCCTGCTCCACGTCGCCGCCTGCGGCAGTTGGGATACCATGATGACGAAACCAGGCGTCAGAGGGCCAGCGCGCAAGCAGCATGTGCTCATTTCGTTACCACACACGCGCACACGGAAGCCTGCATTCACCAACACCAGCCCTGCCGCTGCACCGGTGCCCACTGCCGCACCCGCGCCGCGAGCCCGCGTGCCCGCCACTGCCTCTGAGGCCACCGCCGTGCCAGTGCGTGTGTAGAGGCACTCGGGCGTGGAGCCCAGGAAGGCGGCGCCAGAGGGCATCTGCAGGTTGGCAGGAGCACAGCAGAGGCAGACAGCTGAGGGCTGGGGCACACATGCGTTGTCGCAACAGCCTGCGGCTGATCCATTCGGCCTGCCACATGGGTGCTGGTTGTGAGGCTTCATGCACAGCATGAACCCGCCGCCCCACTCATCCCCCGCCCACACCTGCAGCATGATTTGATAGGCGCGCGGGTCGCGCTCCTGCAGCGCCTCCAGCAGCGCCAGCGGCTCCACCCGCCCCTCGATGGCCACGTCCGTGCGGCGGGCCAGCACCACCTTGGTCAGGCCGCCGGCGTCTGGGGGCGTGGCTGTGGCCTCAAAGCCGCCCTCCAGGGCAGCCAGAAGGTCATCCAGGCCCTCCTGGCCATTGAGGAGGTACTCCTCCCGGGCTGCCTCTGGGGAGACACGCGGCAGCGGCGTGCAGGCATCCAGTGCCTGGTCCTCGCTGGCCGGCGGTGCGGCTGCGGCCTGCTGTGCCGCCACGGCTGCTGCTGCTGCGGACAGCTCGGCATGGGTGCTGTCCATCAGTGCGTGCCACCCGGCTTCGTCTGGGGTGTGAGCCGACCCCAGGCGCCGCAGCTTGAACACGCCCGCTGAGGGCGGGGCGGGCAGCTGCACCGCATCCAGAGCTGCAACCGCGTCCATCACGGCTGCTTCGAGCGAGGAAAAGCCCACAGCTGGAGAGGTGCTGCTGCCGCTGCTGCTGCCACTGCTGTGGCTGGCATCCCAGGCCACTGTGCATGCCAGGATGCAGCAGCCGGAAGCTTCTAAGAACTCGATGCTGCAGCACAGATCAGGGGCAGCTTTTGTCGTTGGACAGGCGCCAAACCAACGTCTCAGGGGGTAGCGACACAGGGGCTGAGCTACAGGGATCCAGCGGCAGCCACCTCGCCCCTGCCAGCAGTAACCGCTTGCCACCACCTCAACACAGCACAGGGTTACCCTCACCGCGGGATGAGGAAGCAGTAGGAGCCAAACTCGGCCCACTCATCGCCCGGCTGCTGCGCAGTGTTGAAGCGGGCGCCGCCAAAGGCGCGCACCCGCTGCGCACCAGGGCCGGAAGCGCCCAGGAAGCGCTGCATGTCACGCATCACCTCCTCGCCCAGCGGCTCTCCGGGGCTGCCGCGCCACAGCCAGGCAGCGCCTGCACCAGCCACGCTGCCGGCACCGGCTGCCGCCGCACCCGCCGCCGCGCTGCCGTCTGTGTCGGCAGCGGTTGTGCGGCGGGGCGAGAAGTAGATGCGCGGGTGCAGCAGGGCGGCGCTGTCGGCGGCTACTGGCAGCTGGCCGCGCAGCCACCAGAGCGCCCGCGTGCCCTGCGGCAGCGGCACCTCGAGCCTCGCCAGGCCGCTGGGGTAGGCACCGGCGCTGGTGGGCAGGGCCAGCACCGCTGCCCGCAGGGCCGCCACCGCCGCCGCCAGGGATGTCTGTGGCTGCAGTGTGGTGGTGGTCACCAGCGCCGCGGCCGGCTGGGCAGCGCTGGGCGCCCCAGGCCGCTGGACTGCAGAGCCATCGGCCAGGTGCTGCCCCTGCTGATGCGGCGCCTCGGGCTTGGCAACCGCTGCTGCTGCTTCCGCGCCCGGCTGCTGCGCCACGGGCTGCACGTCTGCCGCCGCAGCGCCCTGTGAGGAGCGCCTCCTGCGCACTGCTGGCCGCTTGCCTGTCGCGCTGGCTGCCACAGCCCTCCGGCTGCTCGCAGGCGCCGGCGGCCTGCAAGGGTGGTAGTGGGCAGCAGGCGGCGGCAGCGGCGGCGGCAGTGGGTAAGGTGGCGGCACCGGGCCCACGGCAGCGCCCATTGTTCTGCCGTGACCCCCCCGCACCTAGCCAGGCCGCTTGCAGCGCCGCTAGGGACCATTGCGGGGAGGGCGCCGGCCAGCCGCAGATTTTAGCCGTCCCCAGTCAATTCAATTAATTTCAGGCAGATGCATGAGTGGATTGCAGGTTTCAGGAGGGTGCAGGAGGGTGGTAAGAGTGAGGTGAGCGGGCGAGCGGGCTCTGTGCGGGCCCTGCCCCAGCCCAGCGACTCCCAAGGCACTGTACGCACTTCGAGGGGCACCAGGGGCCGAGATCGCGCATGCTGTGCCTGCGGCTCATTTGATGGCCGACAGCCGACTGCAGCTGGCTGAGTGGCGGCATTCTCGCGTGGCGTGTGCGCAGCTGGGGGCCGTGATCCTGTCTGCTCAGGGGCGGCAGCACCAGGGACGCGCGTTTGAAGGCCCGGGCCTCCCAGCCGAGCTCCCAGTCGGGCGCAGGCATCGCGGGCAGCCCTCGCGGTGCCTTCTGCGTGCACAGTGAGTCGCCCCGGTGCCCGCCAGCCGGCCGAGGCGCCCAAACCGCACCCGCAGCCGTCGCCGCCACCGCCGCCGCCTGCCGCCGCCTGCGGGCGACAACTTGTACTGCCGCGCCACCCACCCACGCCTCCGGGCCCGCACCTTTGTGCAGAACCGCTGTGTTCACCTGCTGCGCTGTTCCATCATGGAGATTGACAGCGAGAATGTGGCGCAGCCGGTGAAGGTGGGTGCGGCGGGGCGAGGTGCAACGCAGTGCGCCGGTGGCATGGGAGGGCTGTCGCCCTGCACCCAGCGGCCGATTCAGCATCCACCCCGCAGCACAGCAGCGCCGCCCATGTTGCCCCTGTGCCGGCCCTTTATGCTGCAGGCGCCCAAGGCCGCCAAGGCCAAGGCCGCCAAGCCGGCCGCTGGCGGCCATGGCAAGACGATTGAGGAGACGTACCAGAAGCTGTCGCAGGTGCGGCAGGCTTGTGTCTGCTGCGTGCAGCGCCTGCAAGCAGGGGGGCACTGAGCGGCGGCATGGGCAGCGGACCATGCCCCGTGTCATGTTGCCGTGCAAAGGATGCGGCGGACGGCAAAATGCAACGCTGTCCCGCCAGAACATTCCTCAATGCAACAGCGGTGCCGACTGTTCTGCTCACTCCTCTGCCGCAGCTGGAGCACATCCTGCTGCGTCCAGACACATACATCGGCAGCACAGAGGCGCAGGAGCAGCAGCTGTGGGTGCACGACGGCGAGCGCATGGTGTTCAAGAACATCCGCTTCGTGCCCGGCCTCTACAAGATCTTTGATGAGATCCTGGTGAACGCGGCGGACAACAAAGTGTGAGTGAGGCCGGGGCAGCTGGGCGGTGGAGCTGGCTGTGGGTGGCAGTTGCCTGGTCCGCCGCGGTGTGGTGAGGTGCGGCAGTCTGCAGCCAAGCCCCACAGGCCTGCAACGCCCACGCGCATTCCATCACTTCTCCTGCCTCATCAATCCACATGCCCTGTTTGCGGGGTGCAGGCGCGACTCCACCATGGACACGCTGCGTGTGGATGTTGACGCGGTGGGTGCTGTGCCTTGACTGCCGCCGCTGCTGTCTGCTTCAGGCTGCGCCCTGGCTGCTGCGGCCCAGCTGCTGCCGCTCTGGCTTGCGACCCGCTGCCCTGTGCTTGCTGCCGCTGGCAGTAGCAATGCATGTGCTCTCGTGCATCTCGCTCACCCAGCACCCGCCTCTCACTCGCTGCAGGCCAAGGGCTGCATCAAGGTGCTGAACAACGGCGCGGGCATCCCTGTGGAGATCCACCAGAAGGAGGGCATCTACGTGAGTGAAGGCAGGGCTGCACTGTGCTGAGCGAAGGCAGGGCTGCACTGTGCTGAGCCGTGCATTGCATGTGTTCAGCGCATGCCCTGGCTGGTTGCGCGGTTGGTGCAGCTGCAGTAGCGGCAAGCGGACTCAGCGTGGTGAGGCCCTAGCGTCCCTGCTGTGCCCCAACGTGCCGCTGCAGGTGCCGGAGCTCATCTTTGGCAACCTGCTGACCTCCTCCAACTACAACGACAATGAGAAGAAGGTGTGCAGCTCTCTCGGCTGATGGCAGATGCAGCCCCGCAAGCCCGCCGGCCGGCATTGTACACAGCTTGCTGGCCGGTGCATCACTGCCATGATGCTGCCTCGCTTGCAGGTGACGGGTGGCCGCAATGGCTACGGCGCCAAGCTGGCCAACATCTTCTCCACCAAGTTTGTGGTGCGTTTGCTGGCTGGCTGGTGATGCCTGCTGGCCTGGTTGTTCTGGAGTCACACATGTGCGTTGCCTGCATCAGCCGTGCTGCAGCTGTGCATGATGCGCCGGGCGGCCATCCACCCGCTTTGCCACCTGCCCACCCCACAGGTGGAGACGTGCGACGGCAAGCGCGGGCGGCGCTATAAGCAGACCTTCTCCAAGAACATGACCAAGAAGGGCGAGCCAGTGATCACGTGCGCGTGGGGCTGTTTTTGTTGCTGTGTGCCGAGCTGCTGTGGCGGCTGCTGCTTGTGCCCCTGTTCCGGCCTGGCAAGCCCCACGACCCCCCCTCACCTCTCACCCTCCCCACCTACCCCGCTCCGTGTCGCCGCGCAGCGACTGCGGCAAGGACGAGAACTGGACCTGCATCACTTTCTACCCCGACCTGGAGCGCTTTGGCATGGCGGAGCTGGAGGAGGAGACGGTGCAGCTGATGCGCAAGCGCGTGTACGACATGGCAGGCATCCTGGGCAAGACGGTCAAGGTGGGTGGGCGGCAGGGCTGGCTGGTCGGGTGGTCGCTGGCAGGTGGGCAGAGGACGGGATGTTTGCACAAAGACACAGCGGCAGCAGCGCAGGGCAGGGACTGCGCCTGGTTCCTGGGTTCCTGTTGTGGCTGCTGGCTGCTCTATGCGCTGCTGCCGGCGACGATGCCCCGCCCCAGCTGCCGAGGCTCCTTCTGTTCCCTGCCCGCCCCGCAGGTGTACCTGAACGGCACGCGGCTCAAGGTGAAGACGTTCCAGGAGTATGTGGAGGTGAGAGTGCTGGAGCAGGGGGGCTGCAGGCGCGGTCAGGAGTGCAGCTCTGCGGGCAGACACAAACACCTCCTGCCCAGTGCTGGCTTGGTGGGGTTTGCGGCTGCCCGCTGCCCCGGGGCTGATCGCCATGCTGCCTTTGTCCCCGCCTGTCTCCCCCAGATGTACCTGGGCCCCAAGGAGAGCGGCGTGCCGCGCGTGTACGAGCGCTTCTCCGACCGCTGGGAGGTGTGCGTGGCCACCACGGAGGGCCAGTTCAACCAGGTGGGTGGGTGCAGGCGGCAGAGGGGTGGCTGACATGCGGTCAGGTTGAAGCCAAGTTGTGCACCCTCTGGCAGGGGGCGCACGCACCCTAATGCGCATGGCACAAGCTGTTTGCAAATGGGTCCGACTGACTTGCCTCCTGCCCGGCGCTGCAGGTGTCGTTCGTGAACGCCATCTGCACCAGCAAGGGCGGCACGCATGTCAACTACATCGCCGACCAGGTGGGTGCCTCCACACATGCGCTGGTGGCACCTGCAGCACCCGCCTGTGGACGTCCAGCACTTGCCCGCTGCTTCATCCTGGAGTGCGTTCTCCTGGAGTGCCCTGTTCCAGCTGCCAACCTGTTCCGCCTGCTCTGCTCCCCACCTGGCCGCGCCGCGCCTGCAGGTGGTGAAGAACCTGTGCGAGATGATCAACAAGAAGGACAAGAAGGCCAACGTGAAGCCCTTCATGGCCAAGAACTACCTGTGGGTCTTCGTCAACTGCCTCATCGAGAACCCCGCCTTCGACTCGCAGGTGGGCAGGAGGGGCTGGGTGCTGCGGGGGCCGGCAGGATGGCAGGCAGGGTGATACAGCCCGATGCTTTCACAAAGAGGCAAGCTTGGCTTGCTGCGGCAGGGCACTGATGTCAGCATCCCTCCCTGCTGTGCGTCGACCCGCCCCGCAGACCAAGGACACACTGACGCTGCGTGCCAGCAGCTTTGGCTCCAAGTGCGAGCTGCCCGACGCCTACCTCAAGAAGGTGGGCGGGGATGGGCAGGGACCATGCAGGGGGGGCCTGGGTGGCAGCAGCTACTCTTTTGCCCCGCCTCTGTCCTCTCGCACCAACGTCTCCCGCCCCACCCACCAACTCCAGGTGGCCAACTGTGGCATCGTGGACCTCATCTTGTCCTTTGCCTCATTCAAGGCCGACAAGGAGCTGAAGAAGGGCGACGGCGCCAAGCGCCAGCGCCTCACAGGTGGGCGGCGGCTGCGGGGACAGGGCAGGGTCGAGGCAGCAGTTGGTGCGGTTGCAGCATGCATGGGGCATGCAGCACTGATGGCTTCCAAATTTGCTGGGCGTCGTTCAGATCTGCCTCGCGATCTGCCATGCTGCCGCCTGCCCCCTCCCTGCAGGCATCCCCAAGCTGGAGGACGCCAATGATGCGGGCGGCCGCAGCAGCGAGCACTGCACACTCATCCTCACCGAGGGTGATAGCGCCAAGTCGCTGGCGGTGGCGGGCCTGTCGGTGGTGGGCCGCGACCGCTTTGGCGTGTTCCCGCTGAGGTGCGCTGCTGGGAGAGTGCGCCGATGGGCCAGAAGCCTGCTTGCTGAGTCGATGCAGCAGTGTGGCTGAGTTGCCGCAGCTCTTCATTTTTCAAGCTGATTTTCAAGGCCCCCTGCCCTCCCCTGCTCACAGGGGCAAGCTGCTGAACGTGCGGGATGCCAGTGCGGCGCAGATCACAGGCAACGCGGAGATCCAGAACATCAAGCAGATCCTGGGCCTGCAGGTGTGGGGCGGGCAGCATGCTGGCACACCTGTGGGTATGGCTGAGCTGGCGTCTTGGCGGCAGGCATGCAGGACCAAGCATGCAGCAGGTGACCCTGCTGAAACTATCGCTGCTGCTCCCTTCCCCCGCACCCTGCTGCAGCATGGCAAGGTGTACAGCGACGTGAAGAGCCTGCGCTACGGCCACCTCATGATCATGACGGATCAGGCAAGCCCCCTCCGGAGCGGGTGCTGTGCGCACGACCCTGCAGGCGTCAGAATCCCCCTTCTCAGGCATGGCCCTTGCACGTTCTAACGAACCGCACGCCGCCCCGCCCGCCCCTGCCAACCCTCC
>VIYQ01005904.1:0-22538 GCA_009928355.1 Chlorella sp. CH2018 | reverse complement strand
CGCAGCTACCGCACGTCGGAAAACGTGCTGGCCTACTCGCGCTGCTCCAGCGAGTTGTCTGTTGAGGAGGGCCTGGTGCTGCCGCCCGGCTGGGAGGCGGAGGTGATTGCCAACCTGACACAGGTGGGTGCAGCGCAGCGCAGGCATGCCATGGGACCCCGCCACGCATGGCACAGTGCCACTGTCTTGCAGCTGCTGCCGCTGGTGTGCTGTCAGGAGGTCGTACGCCGCCCAACCTCACCCACTGCCTCCCTCTGCTGCGCAGGCGGGCGGCAAGCTGCCCTCCCTGCCCATGGTGTTCCTGCTGCGCAACCCCGAAACCAACCAGCTGGTCATCAGTGTCCGCTCCA
The DNA here is from genome assembly GCA_009928355.1 of Chlorella sp. CH2018. Classification (NCBI taxonomy): domain Eukaryota; kingdom Viridiplantae; phylum Chlorophyta; class Trebouxiophyceae; order Chlorellales; family Chlorellaceae; genus Chlorella; species Chlorella sp. CH2018. Next base: position 22,188 of record VIYQ01005904.1, on the reverse strand, counting down.
CAATGAGCACCAGCGAGTGGGTGCGCGACTTCCAGACCAACCACGTGAGCGCAGCACTGAGTTGCTTGCAAAGGGCTCCTGCGTCGCATGCTTCGTTAAGTGCAGCTGCTTGCGATGGCCTCCAGCGAGGGGTGTGGCATTTTCTGGCCAGCGCTGCGAGTGGTTTGTTGCTGCCTGCACACCTGCAAAGACTGCTGGGGCAGGAGCGCTGGCTCAGAGAGCTCGAGGCCGCCATGCAGCGCCCACCCAACTCTCAGAGATGCCTGCACACTCTCAGTTGCAGCCCAGCCACGCTGGCTTGGTCAAGCTGAGCACCTGACTTCAGCACTTCTCATGCCGCTCTAACGCGATGAAGCTCCGCCCCCAAATGGGTGCAGACCACCGACTGCGACTTGGTCAGGGTTTTTGGTGAGGTCAGCACTTCTAACGTATTGATATTGATAAACAACCATCCAAATGGATGCAGACCACCGACTCTGACTTGGCCAGGGTGTTTGGCGACGATGCCCAGATCGCCTACGGCTTTGGCTCCGTCTTTGATGAGGTGCGGCGCAGCTGCGCCGTCGCGCGTCGCGTTAGTTGGCGCCGCTGAAGCTGCCTTACTTACACTGCTACAGTGCTGCACTGCTGCACTGCTGTAGTAGGCGCCGCTGACGTGCTTGCCAGCTTAGCACGCCGCTGCCTCCAGCGCAGCGGCATGCCGTGTTGCAGGCGTACGGTTGAGGTGTGTTTGTTCCAGTGTGTGTGCACGCATGCCCTCCACTCCCTCTCCCAGCCGCTCTCCACCTACGCGCCAGGTGTGGCCCGAAATCCAGGCTGTTCTGGATGCGGAGGTTGTGAACGCAGCGCCAGGCAGCACACCAGAGGTCTGGGTGACGGGCCACAGGTGAGGCCGGTGACCGTTTGAGCTGAGCTCACAGGCCACGGCTGCTGCTCGCGAGGAGAACAGCAGGTGGTTGGCCCCAAGGCTGGCAGCGACCCGCAGAGGTCTGGTTGTCGGGCCGCAGGTGCAAACCGGGCCGCAGGTGCCCCTCTGCTTGCCTGGCATGCTGCGCCACAGGCTGTGCTGGCTGCAGGTGGAAGCCACCCTGCTGCCGCAGCCTTTGCGACAGCCGCCTTCGCAGCTGCTTCGTGCAACCAGCTTGTGCGCCGGATCCTGCGTCTCTGCACTGCAGCTTGGGCGCGGCTGTTGGCAACCTGGTGGCCTATGCGGCCCAGCAGCACCTGAATGACAAGATGGGGGAGGACAAGGTGGGTTCTGCTCTGTTGGAACTGCTCTGCTTCAACTGTTGGCCCTGGCTCCTGCGCTTGAACAAGCTGGGATGCAATGTTAGAGCCACGCAGTAGAAGCGCCTCAAAGGTAGTATAGCGGGGTACAGCCTGGGCAGTTGCTTTGCAGCTGAACCCTGCCGCCTGCGTTCAGCTGGCGCAATCGCACGCCTCCTGGTGCATGCTCGCTACTTGCCACGAGCTGCCGCTGCTGAATGATCCCCTTTCTGGTCGATACCGTCCATTGCTTTCAGGCCCCCCTCATCAGCTCTGTGATGTTTGCGCCGCCCCAAGTGGGCGGCCCCGCCTTTGTGGAGCGCAGCTCCAAGCTGGTCAACGGCCGGGGCGTGACGTTCTCTGACGACATCGTGCAGCAGGCGAGGCCGGGGCTTGATTTGCATGCCTGCACCTGCTCGCACCTCCCTGTCAACCGGCAGCGGCGCTGCCAGGTTTGCTTTGGCGCAGTTCCCTGCATGTCCAAGGTGCTTGCCTGCCATGCTGACTGTATGCTCCCAGCCAGAGTCTTCCCATCACAAGCTATGTGTCTGTTTGCCTGGCTTCCTTTGCCCTGTACAGTTCCCTTGCGACCCCGAGATGCCCGCCTGTCCCGCCAAGCCCTCTGGACTGCTTGGAACGGTGAGGACTGTGCAGGCTTAGTTGGGTGGCTGGCGCTGCTGCTGCTGCTGGAAGGAGGATCGCTCTTTGGGCCACAGACAAGCCGCCGCTGTGCAGTTGGTGACCCACCCTGCTGCTCACCGCTTTCCATCGGCTTGCAAGCGCGATTGCCCATCCCACCTCCTGCACCCCGCCCGCAGTTGGGCGTGACTGGCATCGCCACCAACCAGAACAACGCCACCTCCTGGGAGTACCAGGTGAGAGGAGTTTGCTGCAGACCATTTTGCTCTGCTTAGAGCGGCGAATGCGTGGCGCCTTGGGCGGCGCCGCCGGCCCTTGACAGACGTTGGCCCCTTCCTCCCTGCAGACAACAGACGGTATGGTTTCTTTCAGCGCAAAGGACATGCCTCAGGATGCCGCAACCTGGGCACGGATCCAGACGGTGCCCCTCTGCTGGGCAACCATTTACCTTCGAGCAGCGCATTCATGCAGGCAAGCCGGCACCGCTGCTGCTCGGGCTCTTGCGGCGGAATGCCTGTGCTGTGCAATCCAGCTCATGCGATGCCGATTGAGCTGTTATCACCTCTTCAATTACCTCCTCCCTCCCCCTCCCCTTCTGCAGCTACATGTGCCAGCTGAGCTCGTATTCCCCCGAACCTGTGGAGACGAACCAGTGCTGGCTGAGCGCCAAGCCGGAGGGCGAACCAGGATCCCAGTGCCCCTCGTTCCCCGCCCCGGGATACCTGGGTGCAGACACTGCCACGCCCGCAGGTGGGTGCTGCACCTGCATATGGTGGGCGTTTGGCCTGCCGTTGGGCTGCGGATGCACCACACAGTTAGCAAATGCCTCCACCGGTGCACATCGGTGGTCGTTGCTCTCTGCAGCAGATCGTGCCCCAGCAGCTCCCTGTGTGTGTGTGCAGCCATAGTCGCTACACTTGCAAGCTTTCCCTGCACCCTGCTCCTGCGCGCAGCCGCCGCCCCGTCTCCCGCCACCGACGGCGCTGCTGCCGCCCCGCCCGGCGCCCCCACACCGCCCAGCGCTGCACTGGCACGGCACGGCTCAGCCGCCGGGCTGCTGCTGGCTGCCCTGTTGGCGGCTGCTGTGCTGGCGGCCTAGGGCAGCCTCCAGTCAGCACAAGTTCCTCCATCCGATCAGCATGAAATGGATACTTTCGCATAAAATCAGGGTCATTTTGCGGAACCGCACTGTAGCCCTGTCTATCTATGCGGCGTGGCTGCCTGTCCGCTGTTCTGAGCGCGGCCTGACCCCATGCGTTGATGCCCCTCTGAAGCCCCTCTCCTGACAGTCCGATTGTTTCCGACCCAAATGCATGCCCACCCCCTGGAATGCCACTCTTCCCGTGTAATTCAGCTCGACCATCGGCTGCAATAACTGGGCGCATATGGATGAGTGCAGGCTGAAAGGCTTACAGGGTGGTCCAGCACAGCGGGGATGCACTGCAAACGGAGCGCCCAGTGTGCCGTGTGCAACGGTTTCTCTATGGCAATGGCCCGAGCTCCGCTGACCGGCCGCTCATCCTGCCCGCTGCGCATGTATTCCCGCAGCAGCGTTTCTGCCCGCCGATGCTCTCGCGGCCGGGGCGCTGCATTCTGGGCTGCTGCAATAAACGCGCGCTGCACAGGTCTGCTCAGCAGGTGTGGTCAAGCGCCCAGCTTGGCCAGCTCGTCTGCCCGCTGTGTGGCCGAGTAGACTGCGTTGATGAAGGCTGCCCGCACGCCCGCCTTCTCCAGCTCATGCACACCCGCAATGGTGGTGCCTGCGGGGCAGATGGACGGTTCAACTTTGCTGAACGGCCACAACTGTCCAGCAACGGCAGACACAGTGAACGACGCACGCGTGTTACGTCTTGCTGCCTAAAAGTGTGGGTGCACTCCATTGTATGGCAACACGTACGGCAACACAAGCAACTTGCCTGCGGGGGAGGTGACCATATCTTTGAGGGCGCCCGGGTGCTTGCCGGTTTCAAGCACCATCTTGGCGCTGCCCAGCACGGTCTGCAGCAGGTCGCGGGCACCACAAAGAGTGGAGTGGGCAAAGTAGACAGCGCAAGCAACACACACCGACCGGGGACATCAACAGGGGGCAACGGTAAGCGCATCTGCCTGGTGCCGAAACAGCGCCTCCCTGCTAACTGGTGCCCGGCTAGCAAAGAGACCCCACCGTCAACAACAACACACACGCACACACACACCTGTGCCGCCAGCTGCTGCGCGATGTCGCGAGGCAGGCCCGCACGCACGCCTGCAGAGGAGGGGCGCAGGCCAAACCTTGTCACGGACACGGGCATGGGCTGTTTGCCACGTGGGCTGCTGCGCACATCTGCCGGAAAGCGTGACCATGCCAAGTGGGGCAGCAGCCTCCGGTGGGAACCTGCAATGTGGGAAAGCTGGCAGCAACCCCACCCCAACAGATACGCAGGCCCACCAACAGCGCACCTCCGTCTGCCAGGGCCTCAATCATGACAAACACATAGGCCGGGCCGCTGCCGCTCAGGCCGGTCACCGCGCTCAGCAGCTTCTCATCCACCCTGCCGAGGGACGGGCAGTGGGCGGGCAGTGGGCAGGCAGAGCATCAGGCACTGGGCAGGCAGAGCATCAGGCAGTGGGCAGGCAGAGCAGGGTGAGGCGTGGTGGGGACAGCAGCATCTCTTCCAGCCTGCCAGGAAGACATGTGTAGCAGCACAGGCAGGTGTGCATGGCAGGGAGAGCGGCAGCTGCAGCCGCAGCCAGGTGTGTTCCAAGCTGCAGCAGTCGCTGTGACGGGCCTGCACGGCAGCACAAGTCATGCCCTGCGCTGGCCAACTAACAACAAACAACCACTATCAAACAACCAATGCACAATAAAAAAAGAAAAAGCTCAACCACACACCTGTAGATCTTGCCCACCGCCTCAAACAGCCGCCGCACCAGGTCTGCGTCGCCGTCGTCTGCTTTGCCGCCCAGGCACCTGCGCAACGGCATGCGGCGGTGGGCAGGCACGGCGGGTGGGCTTACTTGCTTGCACAACAAGCAGGGGCTGGCTGGTGGGGGCGCATGGGGCGCAGCCTGTCCTGGCCGTATTCGCTGCTGCGGCTGGTGCGGCCGTCTCGTGCACCCCAATGCACACCCCAATGCACACCCCGATGGAAACCAACAGCTCCGCTGGGTCGCACTCACATGGCTGCTGCAGTCTCGCCCACCAGGCAGGGGGTGTTGGGCATGACGCGCACAAGGCGCACGCCCTCCCCCGCCGCGTCCTGTAAGCAGTGAACACATGGACGCTCATCGGGGCATGCCTTAGGGCACCATGCGGGTGATGCAGCACGGCGTTGGGACACCGTGCGGGTGATGCAGCACGGTGTTGGGACACCGTGCGGGTGATGCAGCACGGCGTTGGGACACCGTGCGGGTGATGCAGCGCTGCACGCGCTGCACTGGCAAACCTCGGCCTATCTTGACAGAAGCATGGCGCACCCAAGCACCCACTCCACAGGTGCAGCATTGCATGCCCTCCACGCATCCAATTGCATTCGCCTCGGAATTACACAAGTACTTGCAGCCAAACCTCGGCCCACCTTGAGGGACTGCAGCGTCACACCCGCTGCGATGGACACCACAGTGTGCCGGTCCTCCAAATGAGGCCGCACCTGCTCGGGGAGGGTGGAAGGGAGGGAGATTTATTGGTTTCAGTTGTAGGGGAGAACCGTGCCCTCATCCAGCAGCCTTTGAAGTGGGTGACACCGCCTGCGCTCCGCGGCATCAGTGAAGCTTGCTGGCAGTGCAGCACAGGGCCAACCCGCCAGCAGCATGGGTGGAGTTTGCTATTTCGGGCAGCAGCTTCACAAGATCGCCGGCGCACCTCGCGCAGTACCACGGACACGTACTGCGGCTTGACGGCAATGAAGATCACGTCAGCAGACTTGACCACCTGCCAAGGAGGGCATGCCCGAGAGGACTGATTTTTGTTGCTTGGCAGCTCTGTGGGGGCATACAGCAGCGCTGCAAGACACAGGCTGCTTGTACAACCAACAGAGGGGGGCGGGGGCGGCACGCCGTCCAGCCCGCACACTCGCTCCCAGCCTCCCCGCCGCTCAATCCAGCCTGGCGCCCCTGCCCTGCCCACCTCTGCATTGCTGTCCACGGGCTTAGTGCTGAAGGAGCGGAACACCTCCTTGCGCTCCCCCACCCTGCAGCCAGTACAGGCCAGACAATCGTGAAAATGATGCATGCTAAACGTTGAGGTGAGGCAGCCGGAAGCGGGGGGGTGCCCCACTCGCGCCCTGCGTACTGCGGTGAACGAAAAAGGCGCAGCGCAGAGCAGGTGCTCTGCCGTGCTGAGCTGACGGGAAGCAGCGGCCCCCCGCTCGGAGCTGCACTGCTGCGCTGCCGCTGCTGCTCTGGAGTCTGCAGCGAGCAAGCCAAATGCAGCTCCGCAGCTCCACAGATGCGCAGCAACCAGCGCAAGCCGGCCCAGCTCACACGTCGGTGGCGAAGATCTGCTCAGCGCGGCACACGCCCTGTGCGATGAAGGCGCGGGCCAGCGCCTCTGCCATCTGGCCGGCGCCGATGAATCCAATGCGCTTGTCCATGGTTCCTGCAGGCGGGGAGGAAGGGTGAGCAACGGGGGTGAGCGGGTCGAGTGCGTCAGACCGGCAGCGGCGCGGCGGCGGTGTCGTCGGCGGCTGGCAGGGCGTGGCTGCATTGCCTCGCGGGCGCTGCATCGACATTCATCCAATGCTTGCACAGCCGCTGGGCCGCAGAAGCGCGCCTCACCAGGCTCCCTGGGCACTTGCTGAGTCGGAGCTGCTGACCGCCCTTTCTGGCCGCGCAAGAGTGCTATGGGTGCAACCACAAGCATGTACAGGTGCAATGAAGGCCTGGATCGGCCTCCCGAAGGCCTCAAGGCGCGGCTGCATGGGCGAGCATTCATGAGTGTGCTCCCAGCACCCACCTGTGCCTTTGCAACAACTCCAGGATGGGCCGTGAGAAGGGCGGAGCGGCCGCAGGCAAGGCAGCGATGCTGCACACGCTGCTCCGCAACGCAACTCGCTGAGTGCAGCACCGCCGCCCGCTGGAAGACCAGCATTGTGATGCAGCAGGCTTTATGACATGCTGAGTTTGTCTCCCGCTAGCCAGCTTCACTGCCAACTTGCTGCCGCCGCCGCTGCCTGCAGGCCCGCCGCCACCCAAGTGGCCGCGCATCGCGCCCAAGTCAGACCTGCAGGCGCGCTCCCTGCTCTCTGAAGATTTCATGATAGAGGTGGGTGCACTGCTCAACTCATCATGACCCGGGAATGCCCTGCACAGCCCGACACAGCTGTGCGTGCAGTGCCTGCCCGCCTGCCATTGAATTGATGGGGGACGTGCCTTTGGCTTGGTCCTCCAAAGCTGCTGCTTGCCATCCCGGCGTGCAGATACCCGGCTGCCTGACCAAGGTGGAGTCTGATAAGTTTGTAGCAGCAGCAGAGTCAGTGGGATTCAGCCACCAGAGCAGCAGAGGGCCGGCATTCGGAGAGGTGGGCTGCTGCTGCCGCCCCTGCGGCTGCTGCTCCTGTGCCGCTGCCTCGGCCGGTGCCTGCTGTGCTGCGCTGTGCTCAGGGCTGTGGCTTGGTGCTATGTTTGTTTCTCTGAGCAATCGTATGCAGCTGTGGCAAATCCTTTGCCCGCTCGCTCTCCCTTCTGCTGCAGGCCTTCCGTGACAACCATCGCATCCAGTTTGAGGATGCAGCGCTGGCCGACCACCTGTGGAAGGCAACGGGCCTGAAAGCGCTGCTGGAGGGGCAGCTGGAGGACCGGGACGGCGTGGCGGTGGGCCTGAATCCCAACATCCGGTGAGGGCATGGGCATGGCACGGATGGGGGGTGGACAGCCTGCACGCTGCGCCTCCCAGCTCTGCTCGGGCTGGCCGACGCGTGTGCGGCGGCTCATTGACAGCTGCTGTGCATGTGTGTGTGCCAAAGCACAGCTCCACCCCATCCCATCCCTTGAAGCATTTACCGCTACTCAAAGGGCCAGCGGTTTGGGCGGCACATCGACGATAGCAACGAGCTCGGGGGCGGGCGCTACACTCAGGCGCGCAGTGTGCTTGATTTTGCAAGTGCTTGCGGTATGCCGGGAGGCAGCGAGAGGCGGTCAGCGAAGCCAGCACAGCACAAGCCATGTGCATGGGCCTCACAAAGAAAGAAAGAAAGAATACGCCATGTGTGTGGGTTGAGGGGCCAGCTGGGTATTAAGCCCAGAGGGCACCAGCCGGCCTCACAAAGAGACTGCTTGCCCCGCCGCTTCATGCCTGCACAAGCCATGCCCGTGGGTCTGATTGCAGGGTTGCTTGCCCCTCCGCCTCATGCCTGCAGTACACGCTGCTCATCTACCTGTCGGCGTGCGAGGGCGGGGAGACAATCTTTTACGGTGCGCCGCCTGCCGCTCCTGCTCTGGTTGCTGTTCAGATCATCCGGAAGTGCTTGGATGTGGGCCCTGTGCTGCAGCAGTGTGCCTGCAGCCGAGCCTCACAGCTACCGCTGCTCTGCGCCGCCCGTCCCACAGGCAACCGCAACCGCAAGCTGGCGGCGGTGGCGCCGCGGCCAGGGCTGGCCCTGCTGCACAAGCACGGCGAGCACTGTTTGGACCACGAGGCGGCGGAAGTGAGGAGCGGCATCAAGTATGTGCTGCGCTCCGATGTGGTGTTCCAGCGGCGGCGATAATAATATCAAGAGAGGATGGGTGCAACACACAGCCAACATGTGCTCCTCCGCTGACCCGCTGACCGCCTTGCCCTGTACATGACCTTTGACCGAGTACTGCTATTCTTTCCAAGTATTTTTCCGCACACTGGTGTAATGTCAGGCCGTTTCTGTCGTTTTGGCCCCCCTGGCCGCCCCGGAGCCTAGTTGCAGGTGGCACGGCTGCTGCCAGGTCAGCGGTGGCGGCGGCGGCGGCCAACCCACCTGCTCATGCCGATACGGAGCCCCCGCCTGCAACTGCCGGCCTTGTTGTTGCGCTCAGAGTGTGATTTAGCAGTCGGGAGCGCCAGCCGGCCGCGCCAGGGCTTGGCCAAGGAGGCCCCAAGGAGGGCTTCCCCGAGCCGCAGCGAGGCATTGCGCGCATCGGCCTCCGCCATCGACGCTTAGTCCTACCAGGCGAGCGCGGCGGGAAACGAGGGAGCGAGCGGGATGCCCGGTGCTTGGGCTCGCCTTTCCTGCGCCCCGCCCACCCTCTCGCCCTCTGAGAACTCTGGCATGCAACCCATCAGTACACCCACGCTGCTGCCCGGTCAATCTATGCGTCCTTGGCGCTGCCGCCGCCGTCGCCCCGTGCCCGGTGGCGGGCCCGGTGGCCTCACCTGTCCTTCCCCTCCCCCTTCTGCACAGGCGGCAGCCATGGCCTCTCCTGGCGCTGCCCAGCAGCCCGCGGCGTCACCCCATGCAGCCGCAACCGCCAAGCAAGTGCCCCGCCGCACATCGCTGGACGCGCTGCTGAAGGAGGGCAGCCTGACGGCAGCAGCGGTGGGGCAGTCAGGGCTGGGCTTGGGCCACGGCAGCCAGGACCTCACAGGCCTGCTCCTGGACCCGTCGCTGCTGCAGCACATGCAGTCCCTGCCACGTGGGTGCAGGGGGGGTGCGTCGCTGGGAGCTCTAAACCAGGGGCATGCTGTGCGTTGGTGCCCCGGTAGCGTGCCGGCAGCCCACCAATCTCAGCCCGCCGCCAAGCCCTCACCCGCTTGCCTTGCTTGCTCTGGCGGCCAACCGCTCACTAGCCCCATCCGCCTCCATTGCCCCACAGGCATGGGCACCGGCATAGAGCTGGACCTTCTGGCTAGCCCCAAGTGGAAGGCGCTGCTGAGCTGGGAGGGCGATGCAGGCGGTACCGGCGGCAGCGGGCCCAGCATGGACACCGCAGGCAGCGGGGACAGCGCAGCACCCTCCAATACAGCCTTCCACCTGGCAGGGCTGGACGGTGAGGGCGCTCCAGTGTCGCCTGGCGTTGACCAGCGCATGAGCGCCGCTGCTCTGGAGGCCGCGTGGCGGGAGGCGCGGCAGGCCCAGCAGGCGGAGCAGGCCGGCACGGCCGCGCCGCCTGTCCTGGTGCCTCAAGATGTGCCCGAGCAGGAGCCGCAGCCAGCGGTGCGCCGCCGCGGCTTTGGGGGCAAGAAGCGGCCAGGACCGGAGCAAGACACCACTGATTCAGAAGCCGAGGCAGCAGCAGAGGCAGCGGGGGAGGGAGAGGACCAGGCGGAGGCGCCGCCGCCCACCAAGCAGCGGCGCACCGAGGCTCACCCTGGCCTCGGCCCTGTCCCAGCCAGCACTTTGCCAGCCATTGCTCGGGGCCACAGCCTGACCACCTTCAGCTCTGGCGACACATTGATGCTCGAGGCAGAGGCGGCGGCCGCCTTTGATGCGGAGATGTGCCCCAAAGAAGACCTGTCTCCAACAGACGTGCTCACTGGGCTGAACCGCGTACGCCTGAACAGCATCGGCAGCCCGCGCACCCATCGACGCCTGACCGCTGCTGCTGCGGCGGCGGCAGTCACGCCCGCTGGGCGCCTTGGGCAGCTGCGGCGGGGGGAGAGCAACGTCCCGATGCTGGATGCTGCTGTGCCGGGCAGCCCTTCCGGCGCTCACCTGCTGCCGGCAGCTGGCGAGGGGCAGGGCACAGTGGGAGCTGGGGCAGCCAGTCTGCCAGCAGTGCATCCCAAACCAACGCCCCTGGACATGCCGGCCGGCCCTTCAGCAGGTGCCAGCACCGCTGACCTGGCGGCGGCTGCCGCCGCTGCTGCCGCTGTGGTTGCCGCTTGCGCCCCAGCGGCCATGCCGGAGGTCGGAGCAGCAGTGCTGCCTGCGCCCACTGCGGCACCTGGTGTGAGTCAAGTGGAGCGGCGGCTGACGTCTACCGGGCGGCAGCAGCTGCCCACCAAGAGTCACAAAGCAGTGGCCACAGGTGCGGGAGCGGAGGCGGCGAGGGCAGGTGCAAATGGGCAGCGCGGCAAGAACCTCCTGGCTAGGCCTGTTGAACAGCCGAGCAGGTTGCAAACGCTTGGGGAGACGGCACCAGCTGAGCCGCCCTGTTGCCCTGCCATCCCTCGCATGCAGGCGAGGGCGGTGTGTTCACAAGCGCGTATCGCGGTGTGACGCGGCACCGCCTGACGGGCCGGTATGAGAGTCATTTTTGGGACTCCAGCTACCTGAGGCCCAATGTGGTGAGAAAGATGATGGGTGCCTGGTTGGTAGGCAGCGTAAGCAACGGTGCCCGGCATGGCGAGCAAATGGGTTGCCACGTGCGCTCGCAACCCCTCATGAGCCCACGCTTGCACCTGTACCCCCACAATCAACTGCCTGCCTGCAGAAGAAGGGCGGGCGCACCAAGGGGCGGCAGGTGTACCTGGGCGGGTGAGTTGCGTCCAGCGCATGAAGCGCACGAGTGACGTTGGGGCTGTCCACGTGCATGCCCCATGCCCTACTGCCCTGCCGCTGCCAACCTGGCATCAGCAGAGGAGGGGGAGAACACTGTGAAAGCAGGCTGCCAACTGGCACTGATAGCTGATCGTGCTCTGCCTTGCACCCTCCCTATCGTCAGATATGAGACAGAGCTGGAGGCTGCGCGTGCCTATGACCGAGCGGTGCTGGCCTACGTGGGCACTGGAGCGCCTCTCAACGTGAGCTGTGGTGGAGATGCACCAGGGCAGCCTGTCATTGCAGTGTGTGGGAGATGGTTGTGCAGCCAGCCGGGGCACCAGCTGCCTCAGCGGATGCCAGCTGACCCACTGGAGTGGGAGGGTGGCGCTGCCGGGCTCCGATCATCGGTCGCTGGCACCTGCCGGCCTCGGTCCGGCTGTAGCAACCACCCACTTGCTGCCGTGCAGTTTCCTCTGGAGGACTACGAGGACGACCTGGTGTGGATGGCCGGGCGCACTGCGGAGGAGGTGGTGGGCATCCTGAGGCGCGGCAGCGTGGGGTTTGCCAGGTGAGTTTACAGCGGCCGGGTGCTCGCTGGGCATCGATGCAAGGCATGCACGCAGTTGCTGTGGGACAGCTTACTGGCCCTGTCCACTGCATGCGGTAGCGGTGCTGCGTTCCCTCAGCAGAGGGATGCATTCCAGCTGGCGAGCGCGCAAGCTCCCGGCGCCTGCCCAGCCAGACTGCTGCCACTACCCCGCACCGTACTGCAGGGGGCAGAGCCAGTACCGCGGCGTCACGCGGCACCACCAGGCGCAGCGCTGGGAGGCCCGTATCGGCAAGGTGTGCGGGACTGCATGCTGCACTGCTTGCTTCACTGCTTGCAGCAAACTGGAAAGCTGCGCTCACGCTGCCTGATGCAGCAGTCATCCGTGCTCATGCTGCCAGCCGCGTGCACCACGAATTGAGCGCCCCAGAGCATGCACTATTGCGGCCAATCCTGTGGTAGTATTTGCTGCTTGCAGGTGGCTGGTGACAAATACCTGTACCTGGGCAGCTACAGCACACCCGGTGGGTGGTCGTGGTCGGTCCGCTGCCGCGACACTCCCGCACGGCACCGGCCTGTGCATGGAGTTGCTGAACCCTTGGTACCTGCGAGGTGCGACGCGCACTCACGCTTCCGCATTCACAGCTTGCCATCGGGATACCCACCATGCCTGCAGAGGAGGCGGCACGTGCGTACGACCGCGCCTGCGTCAAGTACCGCGGCGCCAAGGTGGGGTGGCATCCTGGCGTGCTGGGGCTGAAGCCAACTTGGCGCTGAGCGCCACGCCGTCTCATACTGCACCGCTTGGCCTGCCAGCCTTGGTACTGCTTCTGGTCGGTACCCGGATGTGGTCCTGAGGCCCAGCAGATAATGACCTTCACTCCCTCACATGCGTGTGTACATTTGCAGGCCATCCTCAACTTCGACCTGTCCCACTACCAGGCCATCCTGGACGACCCCGACAGCTACGACCCAGGTGCTTGTGAAAGTCAACCCACGCCCATGGCGTATTCTTTCTTGCTTGCTTGCTTGTGAAAGCCCGGGATGCCATTATCTGGGTCGTGCGGCATGGAATTGAGGGGATCGCTCACATAGGAATGAGCGGTGCATTGTGCGTACGCGGCATGACGCGGCATGACCGGCGCAACCGACCGTCTGCTCTGCCTGCCCCGTCTGTGCAGTTGCGGCTGCCACAGCCAGCACTGCCACAGCATCCGACGCGCCGGCGCCCTCGCCGGTGGCGGCAGCTTACGGCGGCAGCTGGGCGGCAGGCGCCGCTGGCATGTGGGGCGGCGGCGCAGCCGCTGGCCAGCCCAACAGCCTGCCCTTCCCAGCAGGCTTCTATGGCTCACCCAACGGCATGATGGCTGGGCCGCCTCCAATGGATGCAAGCAGCCTCTTGTTCCTGCCGCTGCTGCAGCCACCGGGGCTGCCTGCGGGCATGCAGCCACAGTTTGGCATGCCGGCATTTGGGCAAGGCCAGATGCAGCAGGCTCACGTGTCCCAGTCGTCACTGCCCTCACCAGTGAGGCAAGAGCCGCTGTATGCGGCAGCCTCTGCCTTCCAGCCCCCCGCGTTGCCAGGCGCCCAGCAGCCTGCCGCTCAGCCAGCCCTGCGCCCAATCCGCACTCGGGCTGCAGCCTCCACTGGTGCAGCAGGCCAGGGCGGCGCCGCCAGTGGTACCGGCGCCAGCGGCAGCATGCCGCCGCCTCCCGCTGTGGCCCCTGCCGCCGGCACCTCAGGCACAGCACTGGGAGGGGCGGGTCTGGATTTGGCTGAGCTGCTCTCTCCCCTGGCTGCCTCCCTGCTGTCCCCGCTGGGCCTCAATGGCTCGCCGGCCGGTGAGTTGGCTGTGTCGGCAGTTGCTGCACCGAGCTGCCCACTCTCTCCAACCCCGTGTGCTCTGTATGCCATGCCGGCTGCCCCTCTGCTGCTTGAGGTTGACAGCCGTCGGGCCAGCTGCCACTTTGCTCGCTTCGTGCCGCCTTGACTACAGCCACATGCCCTCCCCTCCCTCTGCTGCAGGCTGGAAGGACTCCCCCCTGAGCCGCCTGTCCACCGGCCAGCTGGCACGCCTGCTGTCCACCAGCCTGGAAGGTGGGCGGGCGCTGGCTGCATTGGGCTGTGCGGTTGCTCTGAGCTGCAGCGGCTGGGCGGGAGCTGGATCAAAGCAGTACCCAGATGGCAGTCCGGCTGCTAGTGGCTACTCCTTGTTCAGAGGTCAATTGACCTCTCCCAGCAACCGCCCCTTCCTACAGGCTCCGGCGGCAGTGGTCTGCTGAGCGGCCTGCTGAGCCCCGTCAGCGCCGGCAGCGGCCGCACTGCCAATGCCTCCGCTCTGGGGCGCCACCGCCTGGCAACCGAGGGTGCCGCCGGCACGCCAGGCAGCGGCGCTGGCGGCAGCGGCACCAACAGCGCCCGAGGGCTGAGCAGTGAGGCTCTCAGCCGCCTGTTCAGCAGCCCGACGAGCGAGGCGGATCTGTTTTCAGCGCTACAGGTGTGCAGGGTTGGGAGTGCGGTGTGGTGCCGAGCTGCCGCTCGCTGGTCAGCATTGGTTCGTTGGCTGATCCAGTCATGCTGTGATGATGATGCCCCATCCGGCATGCCGACGCTGAATAGCCCATCTGGCGTGCCCTACATACTTTGGTCGCGCAGTGGCTGGACTCGCTGCCTGCAGACCAGCTGGCGCATCTGGCAGCCCTGGAGGCAGCACCCACTGCGGCAGGGGCAACTGGCGGCCCAACCGCCAAAGGAAGCAGCGGCAGCGGGGCCGGCAACAATGCCGGAGCGCCGGCGGCCCCCGCCGCTGGGGCCAAGCGGGCTGTGCGGCGCAACAACAGCAGCAATGGCAGCAACAGGGCTTAGGCTAATGGTTCATCTTTAATCTCATGGGCATCTCACGGGTGTGCCTGATCATTCCATGGGGCTGCACTGCGATGCGCTTTTGGACAATCTTTGCACAGCAAATACATCGGCAATGCCAAGGCATGCGTGAATTTGTAAATGGCAGCCTGGTGTAACCTTTATGGGTCGAAAGGTACCGCAGGAGTATTTGTAGCAGAGCGTGTGGTGAGGAAGGGGTGTACTGGAAGAACAGGGTTAGCAAGGAAGGGTCAAATGAGTGCATGGTGAACATGACGAGGGACGATGTGCTGAGGCAGCGAACTCAAGAGGCCAAGGGCACACTTTATTAGACAAGGGCAGGCACTGGCATCTGCTGTTGCTGCCGCCACTACTGCTACTGCTGCAGTACCTTGCTGCCACCAATGCTGCCGCCGGCCGCCGGGGATGGCAGGCCCTGCCGGCTGGTGCCTTGCTGCAAGGTGCTGGGCCCTCGAGTTGGAAGCGAGCTTGCGGTACCAGTGGTGCGGGTCAGCTGGTGGCGCACCAG
Source organism: Chlorella sp. CH2018 (assembly GCA_009928355.1). Lineage (NCBI taxonomy): Eukaryota > Viridiplantae > Chlorophyta > Trebouxiophyceae > Chlorellales > Chlorellaceae > Chlorella > Chlorella sp. CH2018. The sequence goes on along the minus strand of VIYQ01005904.1, from coordinate 6,974 downwards.
GCGGGCATAGGAGCCGTGGGGGATGGCCATCAGCTGCGGCAGGGTAGGGAGAGGCAGCGATGAGGCAGGGGCAGCGATGAGGCAGGGGCAGCGATGAGGCAGGGGGAGGGAGCAGTGGAGTGCTCAGCAGGAGTTGCTGGAAAGGTGTGCATTGGTCACGGCGCAGCAGCAGTGCACATCAGCAAGCACGTCTGAACGGTTGGCCCCGGCAACAAATGCCGCTGCAGTTGCCCAACGCACCTCTTCGTGCGCGCCCTGCTCGATGATCTTGCCCCTGAACACCACCGCAATGCTGTCCGCGTCCCGCACAGTGCTCAGCCTGCGGGCAAGGAGTACACTCGTGGCGACATTAGTGCGGCGTGCGGCGGAGCACCAGAGGACGTGCTTGGTGGATTCAAGAGGAGGTGTGGTCAGCACTTGGCCGCCAGGGTATTGCTGCATCACCGAGGAAGCATCAAAGAACGCAGCGAGAGCAGCGCACCTGTGAGCCACGACCAGAACAGTGCGCCCCACCATCAGTTGCTCCAGAGCATCCTGCAGTATAAAAAGCACAGCAGAAAGGAACACAGGTGCAGCAACAGCATGATGCTGTGGCAACACCGCAGCCTGGCACGAGAGCAGCCACGTCCAACGATGCATGACATCTCGGGAGAGCAACACTTTGCGCAGCCTTGCACTTGCAAGTTGCGGCAAATCTGACTTGACAGCCGCCCACCTGCACAATGCGCTCGCTCTCCGCATCCAGCGCTGACGTGGCCTCATCCAGCAGCAGCACCTGCAGGGGTGGGAAGGGAGAGCAAACACTGGTCAATGGCGAAAGGGCAGCTGTGCTGGGCGGCAACCTGCCATTGTGTTGGACTGAACAAGCAACCCGCACCTCCTTGCCTTGGGGTCCTTGACAATGGCCCGTGAAATGGCCACGCGCTGCTTCTGCCCGCCGCTCAGCGTGATGCCGCCCTCGCCCAGCTGCAGGGGCGGTAGTGGCAGCAGGGACGGAACCATTTATGGCAGGGCTGGGAGGCCAGGGTGGCGGGCACTGGGGCATCAATGGATGCATGTGCTTCAAGTCAGCAGGATGGCAGGGCACCAACAGCACCAACTGTCAACGCCGGCCGTCCAGGCTGCACACACACCTTGGTGTCGTACTGCTCGGGCAGCGCCTCGATGAAGGCGTGCGCGTTGGCGGCACGGGCAGCTGCCTCCACCTGCTCATCGCTGGCGTCGGGCCGCCCGTACTTGATGTTCTCTGTATTGGAAGGGACAGTTGAACGGTTGAGTGTGCCGGGACATGCATAGCGAGCAGGGCCATGCTGCTGCATGCCGCATTGCGTGTGCCGACACACTGCCCATGCCTTCCAGCCCAGCCAAGCACGCTCACCCCGCACGGTCATGTTGAACAGCACGGGCTCCTGGCCCACCAGCCCAATCTGCTCCCGCAGCCAGCGCAGGTTGAGGCTGCGGATGTCGTGGCCATCCAGCAGCACCTGGGTGGAGCGAGGAGCAAGGCGGGATAAAGCTGACGCCAAGCTGGGCAGCCTGGGCGATTGAACAGCCTCGCTCACGTACCTCACACGTTCCTGCAAACTCTCCGCCAGCTGCTCAGCGGCCATGGACCCGCACCCACCTGCCCCGCCAGCGGGTCATAGAAGCGCTCAATCAGGCCAATGACGGTGGACTTGCCGCTGCCGCTCTCTCCCACCAGTGCCACGGTGCGCCCGCACTCCACGTGCAGGCTGAAGTGGCGGAACACCTTGACCTCTGCAGCAAGTGGCATGCGGGAGGTATGTGAGCTTGCTAGCGTGGCAATGCAACGCTGTGCTGGTTGTTGACCGCAGCAGGCGGCAAGGTGCCAGAAGTGGCCCTCCTACAACAGGCGAGCAACCGGCCATGGTGCACTGCAAACGACAGTGCAGCGGTGCAATGCCCCACCCGGCCGCTGGGGGTAGGCAAACGTGACGTTGCGCAGCTCCACCTCGCCACGGCACTCCAGCGGCTGGGCGCCCTCCTGCAGCGCAACGCGGCAGGTGATGTGGGAGGATTGAGCAGGGCTGCTGCAGCCAGAGAATGCTTCACCGCAGGAAGGCAGAACCCGAGATGTATCAAGAGGCCAAGCACGCACCTGGCTGGTGGTGTCGATGAGCGGCTCGCGGTCGATGATGGTGAACACGCGCTGCGTGGCCGCCGCACCCTTGGCGGCATCTGCAATTTATAAACAGCATGTGCAGAAAACAGGGTTGAAGAAGCGCAAATTGTAATGGACCACACACGTGGTGAGAGCTCGGGGCTGATGTGCCGGGCAGGTGGCCGATGTGCGGCCCATTGTCCGCTGTTTCAGAACCAGCCCGCCGCTGCCAAACCGCACCTGGCAAGAACAGCTGCGCCTGTGCCATGCCCATTGCAGCCAAGAAGATGGCGAGGAAGGCCTGTGGAGATGGCAGACCATGTGGTAGATTCACAGCCGGGCGGAGCCCAAGGCTGCAGCCCAGCCGATTGGCCTTTGGTCACAGCACCGCAGCGCTCTGCGCACCGGCACTAGATGCAGGCCTCGGCATCCGCCCTCCGTACCTTGAGCACCTCCTCGAAGCTGTTCTCTCCCCTGCCCACCAACTGGCCCCCATACCAGAAGGCCAGGGCAAAGATTCCTGCGTGAGGGAACAGATGGGTATTCCTGCGTAAGGACACAGATAGGTTTCCTAAGTGGGGACACAGACAGGCCACGATGCTGTGTGGCGAGGTGGCTTGGCACAGCATGGGGCGCCAGTTTGCAGCAAACTCCGCTGCCCAAGCATATGCCGCTGTGACACATTCGTAGACTATGCATGGTCAGAGCCAGCAGCCAGCACAGCAAACACCATGTGCACGGATGGCAGAGGGGTGTACGCCACGCCGCCGCACAGCAGCAAACATGAAATGCACCAGCCCCCCACCCACCCCCCTCGTTTCTTCACCCACCAAACATGCACAGCTGGGAGAAACCGAATGCCAGGCCAGCAGCGTGGGAGCGATGCTGCGCCTCCGTTGTTGGCTTGTCCAGCTTGGCAGCGTACAGCTCCGACACCTGAAATGGGGCGCGCACACATTGCAAATGGAGCGGTGCTGCCCTGCCGCTTGCCCCCACAATGCTGCCATGGCAACTCGAACGCTCCAGTTCCTGCCTTGGCAACACAGGCAAGCTAGAGGCGGGAACAGAGATCCAGGGCCGGGCCCACCTGCCCCTCCATGCCGAATGCGGCGATGGTGCGGATGTTGGTGAAAGCTTCGCTGGCCGTCTGGTTGGCCCTTGCAAACGCCTCATCCTCCTGCGGTACCGGTGTGGCAGCACAAAAGGCTGGCACTGCAAGTTGTGGTGTGCTTGAGACCTTGAACACCCAAAACCTACAGCACATGCACAGCGCAGCGGCGATACAAGGACCGGAGGGTTGTGCACCAGCACTAGAGCACTCCTAAGCACCGCACCTTGAACGCTGACTGGCTCATGACTTTAGTCTGCATGACCGCCGTCACCATCAGCAGCGGCAGGCAGGCCAGCACCACCAGCGACATCTGTGGGGTGGTGCGGCAAGGAATTCCGGCGGGCAGCTGCATTCAGGTACCGTCCAGTAGGCCAGCCCTTCTCCCCGGTGCACAATCCATGACTTAGCGGGGCAGCCTACCTTCCAGCCATTGATGAATGCAACGACCAGGCCTCCACCAAAGGTAACCAGGTTCTGCAGGACAGAACAGGTTGCAAGGACAGGCGTTTGACGCAATACTCCATGCTTGCATGTGCTGGCTGGGGCGGACAGGCAGGCTTGCGCAGCCGCAAAGTCATGTCTGGTAAACACCTAACCAGGGCAGACCCACGAACATAAGTTCGAATGGGGACTCTTCATACCTGTGTCATCATGCCCATGGTGTCGCCAAACTGGCCCTTCACCGCCAGCGCATCACTGGACAGCTTGGAGGCCAGGACGCCGGAGCTGTTGCGGTCCTCGTCAAACCAGCCCACCTCCTGCGAGGCGGCAGGATGCACCTTGGTGCGCCTTGAAGCGGGCATGCTGGGCTGAGCCGCCAGGTCCATGAGGGCTGTGGGCGGCACATGTTCTCTGGCCCCCACCTGCCGACCCACCCGCCCACAACCGCTGTGTGTGCCGCAGCCCCCACCCACCTGGCGCAGCAGGGCTGCAAACATGAGGACGCGCACGCGCCGCCCCAGCTTCTGGCCCATGTAGTTGAAGGAGTAGGACTGCAGGGGGAGGCAGGGGGCAGTAGCGGCGTGCTCGTGGGGATCACACGCGGTCCTCGGCGCATTATATCATGCACGCACTCCTGCGCACTGAGGGTTTCGTGTGCCACAATTGCTGCACCCCCGCCATGCGATCCGCCACTTGCCTGGAACAGCGCTGCCACGATGGCACCCACGCCGATGCCCACAAACACCAGGCTCCACTTGCGCGCGCCGCTGCTCACGGCCGCTGCAGCCAAGGGGTGAGGACAGAGCAGGTTTTCAGAGTGTTGCTAGTCCACAGAAATCCAGCCTGCTGCAGCAGAAACAGGGACACACTCTGCTCAGCTGCTCTGCCATCAATCCCTGACAAGCAGCTCACCCGTATCTGGGTTGTAGAAGACACTCAGCATCGAGCCAAAAGCAAGGGCAAAGCCTGCAGTGGGTAACACGTGCAGCCAGGGAGCTAGCTTTGGGGCTCATGCTTCAAAGGAACACACAGGCCGGGTTAAGGCTCAAAGGTGCCCATGGCGCACACTAAACCCAAACCCACAAGGCGGCCAGGCAGGGAGCACACTACGGAGCGCAAGCCAGGCACGGGCGCCGCCGCACCTGGCATCATCAGCCCCAATGCAGCGGAACCAGCCACGCCCGTCACCACCGCCGGCAGCTCGGGCTTGTTCAGCGCGACGATGCGGGACAGCGGCACCTATGGGGCAGCGGACAGGTGAATGAATGAGGAAAGCCAGCAGCATAGAGCAGCATAGAGCACAGCATTAAGGAGGCAGAGGCCACACTCTAAAGTTGTAAACTCTCTTCAGTTGCAAAGATGCGACCTTCACTGGCAGACACCCACCGGCGTCTGCAGGATCCCACCTTCTTGGCTTTCTCTTCTTTGCTCTCCTCCTCAGCGGGCTGCTTGCTTTCCACCTCCGCAGGCGGCTGCAGCCGGGCTTTTGTTGGACGCCGCCGCCACGACACGTAGCGCCGGATGCCGCTAACGTCGCGCTGAACACGCATTGTGAAGGGAGGGGATGGCAAGTGTGATTGAGCGACAGCCAGCGTAAAGCGGTGTGCGCCTGACATGCCTGTAAGCCAGTCCAAATCTGCCATTGTGTCACAACGTAAACAGTCTCCTCTTGCCTGCAAGGAGACGGGGCCAACCATCGCCTGCGCAGCGGCGCCGTTTGCCAAGTTGCGCCCAGGCAGGCCCTCTTGGATGGCCTCGGGGATTGCGGCGCCTGCGGGGCAGGCGAGGGGAGCAGTGGTGCGTCAGATGCTTGCTCACGCGTTCAAGGTGGCCAGCAGGCAGGAAGCACACTTCGCGATGCAGGCCGCCCCATAAAACCAGAACTCGCAGCATTTGCCAACTCACCCGTCTTCTTCAGCGCTCCTAGCATGCCGTGTGAGCTGCCGGGCTGCTGCTGCTCCAAGCCGTCTGCCTCCTGCGGTGGGCAGGGCGCACCAAGCGGTGACAAGATGGTCAGAGTACACAAGTCAGCAGCAATGTTTGCTGTCCTGCACAATGCCAGCACGGCACCTGTCATGTCAGCTCAGCACATCCCGCAGCTGATGCCTGCAACCGCACTGCCACAAGCGTTTGCACAACTGGTCAGCTGCACTTCCGCAGCCCCTGTCTCACCTCCACCGCCTCGCCCTCGGGCACGGCATCCAGCGGCCCAACCCCCAGCGCAACGCTCTCCAGCTGCTGCTGCTGCTCGTCCTCCTCATCCGACACATCGCCAGTGGCCTGCGGAGCAGCAAGGGGAAGGGCAGGCATGTTAAATTGAATTCGACTGCCCTGCTGCTCTGCAGAGCGCTTTGCACTCACGCACCGACGGGATGCCTAATTTCACATGCTGCCTTGGCGTGCCATCTGCGCACCTGCTGCATCTGCACCAGCGTGAAGTAGGCGCCGTTGTGGGCCAGCAGCTCGTCATGCGTGCCCTGCTCCACAATGCGGCCGCGCTTCACGACTGCGGGTGGATGGCGCAAACATTGCAGGGGAGGGAGATGGTGCTCAGGACGGCTGTGCAGGGCCTGCACCACTGTGCTGCAATGGTGCACTGCCACACAACTGCGTGCAACAGCTGCGTGCATGCTGCCCCACCCACCCACCTGCAATGCTGTCGGAGTTGATGACTGTGGACAGGCGGTGCGCCACCACCACGGTGGTGCGCCCCACCATCAGCCGGTCGAGCGCGTCCTGCACATGAAGCGAGTGGCAACACGGCGGTGGCAGCGCTGGAGAAGCTAGCTGACCACTGCTCAGTTGCCTGCACACGTATGTTGAAAGAGCTGCCGCACGCAAGATCCCAGCCCAGCCCACCTGCACGATGCGCTCGCTCTCCGCATCCAGCGCCGACGTGGCCTCATCCAGCAGCAGCACCTGCAGGGGTGAGCATGTGGGTTTGCAGGCCAGTGGGGCTGGAGAGAGCTGGGCGTGTCTCACATGTCGTCGCACGCACCCAGGCGCACAGGGGTGGCCGCCGCACATCACTCTCTCATGCAGTGCATCGGCCCGGCCGCCCCACCTTGGGGTTCTTCAAGATTGCGCGCGCAATGGCGATGCGCTGCTTCTGCCCGCCCGACATCTGCACGCCCTTCTCGCCCACATGTGTGTCGTAGCTGCAAACAGGGGAAGGGCCGGTGCAAGGGCTGGGCACAGAGAACACTAACCTGTGTGCTGCCAGCATGCGGGGCCAGGCGAGGTGTGCAGGCAGTTTGGTGCAGCTGTGCACGCTGCAACTGGGAGTTGAGCAGCCGCGCA
>VIYQ01005902.1:0-10778 GCA_009928355.1 Chlorella sp. CH2018 | reverse complement strand
CTCCCTCCCCCCCTACCACCGCACCCCTCAGCAACAAGCGAGGGCCAGGCCTGGGCAGCTGCTAATGAGCGTTTTGAAGCGGCATGCGATCGCTTGGAGGCCGCTGAGGATGAGACTGACAGCTGGTGGGATGTCCGCAGTAACAACAGCGAGTCCTCAGACGAGCTGGGCAGCATGGGTCGCAGCCTGGCTGACAACAGCAAGGAGCGTGAGTAGACGCCTTACGCCGGCTGGCTGGGTGGGAGTGATATCAGGGCTGCTTGCTTCCCTGCCGGGGCCCTGCTGTCATGCTGGCGACTGCCAGGAGCAATGCCCACCCCTTTCCTGCCTGTTGCTTCCCCTCCCTCCCGTGGCAGCCTGGCTGCGCGCGCTGATGGGCTTGCCCCTTGGGGCTTTGGAGATGCTGTATGCTTTTGTGGCCACCCAGGTGGCCCACTCGTACGCCCACATCACCGACATCAGCCCCTGCCTCAAGGCAAGAGGCTGGTCGCCTGCCTGGCGCCTTGCCGCTCAGCATATGCGTGCTAGGCAGCAGCCTTGCTGTGCTGTTTCTGGGATCCCAGACATTGTGCAGTGCTGATACAAACATCACAAGGACCGCTTTTGCGGAAACCGCACTGACGCCCAGCCTGCGCCTTGTGCCGCCGCAGGGCGCCCTGCTTCGGGCCGATGCGGTTGCTGTGCTGCAGCGCGAGGAGGCTCCAGACTTGGATGAGGAGGGGCAGGCAGCCAAGCAGTGGCACCTGGTGCTCAAGGCTGAGCCGCTGGCCAGAGCTCTGGGGGCACAGGTGAGGGGGCGCTGCTGGCTAATTGCAGGCTGCCCCCCATTCATCGCTGGTCGGGAGCGGCCGCCGCTGCTTCCGCATGAGGCAGGGCAAGGGGCATGCAGGAGTATTGCTTTCGGCATGTGAGCTTGGCACAACTTCCTTGCCCCCACCCTGCAGGCCGCGGCAAGCCAGGACCAGCTGCTGACGAGCTTTGCCTACTTTGCCGCTGGGCTGCGGCCAGCAGACGGGCAGGCTGCGGCAGCAGCGGCGGCGGCGGCGGCGGCGCCTGCGGAGCTGGCTGCCCCTGCATCCGGCCGCGGCGAGGGGCGGTCCAAGCGAGCAGGGCCTGTACGCGCATCCAATGGGCCCCTGCCCGACGCTTCGGGCCGCAGCACGGCGGCTGATGCACCGGCCAGCAGCCTTGTGCTGGACGACACCTTTGAGCGGCAGCAGGGGCTGTCCCAGCATGCGCTGTACGCGGCGCAGCAGCTGCTGATGCTGGTGAGGCCCCCAGCGCACTGCATGCAGCCTGCAGCGGCGTGTGTACTGCGACTCTGCAGCACAAGGTGTGGCAAGGCAGCCAAGGAACCGCTCGAGGCGTGCGCCGGCGCGGCTCCCATTACCGCGGCTGCCCCCCTCCCCCTTCCCCCCCGCCTGCTGCTGCAGACGTTTGCTGCCGGCGGCCTGGCCCACATAGTGCAAGGCGTGGCGGAGCTGTTCGAAGCACTGACCGACGGCGAGTTTGTGGACCCCTCTCTTTTCCGCCAGGTGGCGCAGGCGAGCATTGGGTGATGGGACAGGCTCGTTCAGTGCGGCACCTGAGCAGTGGCAAGCGTCCACACTGGGGGCGTCTGCAATGCATCAGCGTCAGTGTGCGTGGCAGCCAGCTGGCAGGCTGCGCTGAGCTGTGGAAATGAAGTGCGGCTGTTTTCCCGCTGCCTGCGTCCGCCCCTTTGTTGACCGACGGTGCCCCTCTTCTCCACCCTGCTTGCAGGTGGGCGCCTCTGACAACCGGCGTGTGGAGGCCATTGGCAAGGCGGGCGCTGCCATGCTGACGCTGTGCTGCCTGGCGGACCGGGCGGGAGAGCTGTGCTCGGCGTTCCAAAAGGCGCTGGAAATGGTGGCCAGGCAGCGGCTCTGCCAGGTGCGCCAGGCCGGTGGCAAATGCTCGCATGCGGGCATGGGCTGCTGTGCCGACTGCTGGAGCGGTCGGTTGGTTGCCGTGCCTGCAGCACTGCCGCCGACTGGAGCGCTACCGCGCAAGCTGGGCGCGCTTTGTTTGCCCCTGCTCAGACCGCCACCCCTGTGTCCTCAACTTGTGGCTCACATTTATAGCCCTGAGGAGACAGGGCCGTCTACAAAGCGCTACAGCACTCTTCACGCTTGCTGGCTTGCGCTGGGCGCTGCCCCCTCCCTGTAGACGCTGGAGGTGGCGCAGCAGAACCTGGCCATCGGTGTGCCTGTGGATCCGCTGGAGCTGGACAGCAACCGGCCCGCAACTCCCACGGAGCTGGAGGACAGGCTGCACGAGTGCCGGGAGGAGTTTGAGGAAGCAAAGGCGGAGCTGGAGGACATACTGAAGAACTGCGGTGAGTGGGCGAAGTCCTGCTTAGTTCTCCTGCTCAACACCGACGGCGGGGGTGGCAGGGGAGATAGTTGCCTCAAGGGGCTGTGCACGGGCGGCTGTGCAGAACAGTGCTTGTGCCTGTGCAGAACAGTGCTCTGCTGCACGCCTGGCTGGCTCAACTGCCAGCAGCTGTGTGGACGCTTGCTGCTTGCGCCTGCATGCTCAACGCTGGTTGGTGACGGCTGCAGCTTTCGCCGCTCCGCGTGCCGCTGCAGGGCGCGATGTGTGGGCCTGGCTGCGCAGCAAGGATCAAGCGAAGATGGCAGAGGCGGCGCAGGGGCTCATCAAGCTGCGGGAGGCCACCGGCGACCACTTTTATGACCTGTATCGCTTGGGCAATGATGAGCGGTGAGCCTGGAGCCTCCTGACTGTGCATGCAGTGCAGGCCGCTGGGCCGCCCACAACTGTGACGACTGCGTGCCTGCTGCTTGGGCAACGGTCGCCGCTGTGCCCTGCACCGGCCGACCAGGCTCGCTGTCTTGTGCACCAAGCATCAGCCTCCGCCTCAGGATTCCGCCGCTCTCTCGCTCGCCCAACCTCCCGCAGCGTGAGCCTGTCCAAGGTGGCTGCCAAGTCGCTGCTGGAGGTGATGCACTTGTCCCGGTGGAGCAAGTCCGTTGCCTCCGCCAGAGACGAGGCCCGGTCGCTGCAGGTGCTGCGCGCGGAGTGCCACCTGGCCGCGCTGCGCCTTCTCAGGTGGGCGGCGGTGTGGGGCGGGTGCGGGGGTTGGCTGCCTGGGGCATGCTGCACCTCGTAAGAGCTTGCCGAGGCTTGCCGAGGTTGACAGGAGGTCAACTGTGCGACGCAGCTCTGCGGGTACTGCACCAGCTGCAGCTGCCTCCCTTCTGCCCCATCGCACACCTAGCATGGCGTGATGCACCCACCCCCCTGCCCCGCACGTACTTGCCAGCATGTCAACCTCAATGCACATGCTTCCCTTCCTGCAGCTCCACCTGGTCTGTCTATAATGGCGCCACACTCCCGTTGGATAATGCTGCACGCGCCATGCTGCGCTACATGCTGCCGCCCGTGTGGAAGCAGGAGCTGGATGAAGTGGAGGGTGAGCTGGCAGCTGGTGCTGGTGCTGGTTTGCTTGCGTTGCACGAGACGGCTGGGCTGCCCAGATGTCCTGCGGCTTGTGTCGCCGCTGCTGCAGCCACCCTGGTGCCTGTTGCGTGTTGTGCATGTTCTGCCGCTGGTGTTTAAGAGGGACGTTATTGACCGCAGCCGCTTGGCAGTTTGCCTGGGTGCGCACTGCTGGCTGTCGTGCTCCTGCTGTGAGCCAACGCAATACTCCCTTTCCTGCAACTCGTGCTCCTGCTGCAAGCCAACTCTGCCCTGCCCTGCCCTGCCCCTCCTGGCCTGTTGCAGAGAAGCGGCGCATTGCGGTGCAAGCGGCGCTGATGCAGGAGGAGGAGGAGCATGCTGCGGCAGCCGAGGCAGCGGCAGCCAAGCGCAAGGCCAAGAAGAAGAAGGGCAAGAAGGCGGTAGCGGCCGGTGCAGAAGAGGAGCAGCCAGCGACGGCAGCGGCAGCGGAGGGTGCGGGCGAGGCGCAGGCTGAAGAGGGCGAGGAGCAGGCAGCAGAGGAGAGCTTAGAAGACCTGGCGCTGCTGCTGGGAAGGAAGCAGCAGGTGCCGCTGGCGCAGCAGCAGCCCGCCCAGCAGGGCGCTGCAGCAGCTCAGCCTGCGGCAGCAGCGGGGGCGCAGGAGCAGTCGCGGGAGGGCAAGCGGCGCAAGGGGCGGAAGAAGGGTGGCAGCGGCGCTGCCGCTGCAGGAGAGGCCAAGGAGGAGCAGCTGCCGGAGGGCTATCTGCGCATGCTTGCTGAGATGCAGGCCATTGAGCAGGCAGCCCAGGAGGCTGAGCAGCAGCGGCAGGGGCAGCAGCAGCAGGAGCTGCAGGATGAGGAGCTGACCCCGGAGCTGCTGCAGATGCTAGCGGAGATGGATGCCAATGAGGCAGCCCGACAGCAGGCGCAGGCGCAGGCTCAGCAGCAGGCACAGCAGGCACAGCAGCAGGCACAGCCGCCTCTGCAGCCACCTGCGCCTACACCGACGGTGCGGGTGCAGCCCCCGCTGCCGGTGGCACCCGCACAGCAGCCGGCCACGCCGCCGCAGCCGCCGCAGCTGGGTGCAGCAGGAGTGCAGGCCAGTGGTAGCGAGCAGGACCACAGCTTGGAGGCCCAGCTGGCAGCTGCATCGGCGTTTGACTGGACGTCCATTGAGGGCGCAGAGGCGGAGGCCAGCTGGCAGAGCAGCAGCAGCGCAGCACCCGCCGCGGTGGACTGGCAGGATGCAGCGGCCACCAGCCACAAGCCGCGCCAGGCGGCGGCAGGTGCCAAGCAGCAGGCCGCATCACCAGCAGCAGCGCCTGCTGCACCGGCACGGCGGGCGGTGGACCGCAGCAAGCCTCGTGTGGTGGGCTGGGACGGCAGATGGTGAGTGGCAGGGAGTGCTGCTTTGCAACGCTGCAACGGATTGTGCATTCTGGGCTGCCTGCTTACCTGTCAAATGCAAACCTGGCCGGTTTACTCAAAACAAGGCCAAGCCTGCCGCCATGGTGCGCAGGATCTGCAAGTGTGGGCGGGAGCGCAGCGTGCGCGACGGCTGCAAGTCCTGCGCCATCGCGGCGCCCTGCCGGTGAGCAGGGAGTGACTGGTTTGGCAGTGCTGCTGACCTGCGCGCTAGCTACCGGTGCATTGGCTCACTGTCATGGGCATGTGCATTGATGCTTCCAGTTGCTTCACATTTGCGTCCTGTGTTGTCTCCTGCGCAGGGACTACCTCAAGGGGCAGTGCCCCTTCCCAGGCACCTGCAACTTCACACACCTGCAGTTTGACCTGCCGGCAGAGGGGCCGTCCCCTGGCTCCAAGCCATTGGTGTGCGTCCCTCGCGCGCAGCAGCAGCAGCAGCAGCAGCAGCAGGAGCCGCCGCAGCAGCAGCAGCCCAAGCCCGCAGTGCCCAAGGTGCGCCCGCTCGCTGGTTTTGCAGGGTGCACCTGCAAGGGCAGGCTGAGGGCTGCTTGTGCAACTGCCGGCTTTGCGAGCGTGGCCGGTTTGAGCCAGTGTTGCTGGTGCCAGTCTTGGGGCATCCCCTAGCTTCTCCACCAGCGGCCCACCAAGTTCCTGCCTCGCAGGCCCAGTATGACGAGCGCATGGCACGTGTCGTGTCGTGGCGCGGCGAGTATGTGTGCCCATGCGGCACCCGTCGCTTCATGCAGCACGCCTGCGCACAGTGCGGCTACGGCCCCGTGTGCCGGTGAGTCGCTGGGGGTGATACTCTGAGGGCTTGGATGATCTGCTGCTGCCCATCAGGAGCACAAGCCGATGCCTTGTTTGTGAGGAGCCGACTGTGCAACATTTGTTACCATTTGTTACCCTGCCCCACCCCCCAAACCTCCCCACCCTCACTTGCTGCGCTGCAGGGACTGGGTGCGCGGCCGCTGCGAGTTTGGCGCCTCCTGCCGCTTCTCGCACCCGCTGTTTGACCTGGCGGGGGCGCCTGCCGTGCCCGCAGAGGAGCGGGTGGTGGTGGGCAGGCTGTGCGACCTGCCCCAGTGGCGGCCGCCAGTTGCCGCCAGCGGCACCGCAGCGCGGCCCGCCAGCCGGCCAGGCACGGCCGGCGCCGCGGCCCAGCGACCCCAGAGCGGCAGGTCAGAGGCGGCGGCGCGGTCGGTGCTGCAGTCGGCGCCGCCCGAGGCAGTGGCTGCCGTGTGCGATCAGTTTGACATGGGGCCTAAGGAGCTGGAGGCCATGCTGGGCCCCGATGGGCTGCAGGATGCACTGGAGCAGATCCTGCAGATGCAGGAGGCGGAGCGTGCCGCCCTGCAGGCCAGCAGCAGCGCCCCCGCGCCGCCGCCGCCACCGCCGCGGCCCCTGTCGGCAGCTCCGGCCGCAGCAGCCGCACCGCACGCCGAGCAGCCGCGCGCGCCCAGCGCGGCAAGCCAGGCCAGCAGCAGCAGCCTGCCAGCAGAGAGCAGCAGCAGCAGCAGCATGGGCGGCATGCGCATCGCAAGCAGCGAGGGCGCCTGGGTGTGCCACTGCGGTGCTCGCAACCATGGCAAGCGGGCGCGCTGCAAGGCCGAGGGCTGCACGCAGCTGGCGCCCTGCAGGTGGGGACGGTTGGCAGCAGGAGGGTAGGGTTGCAGGGCAGGTTGCAGGGCAGCTGGCCTCCACATGATGCTTGTGGTTCAGGAGTGTGTAGTGTGTGTAGTCAGGATCTGCTGCTGGCTGCATTGAAGCTGCCTCTGTGCAGCTGGTCATTTCCGTGTCTTTCTGCGGCATACAACCAGAGCATCAGGCACATCAGCCCTTGTGTGCCCCACCCCGTGCCCACCCTGCAGGAAGTGGATGCTGGGCAGCTGCACAGCGGCGAGCTGCCAGTATCCCCACCCGCCCTTTGACGCCGCTGGCAACTGGGCGCCGCCCAGTGACGGCAAGCCCAAGGCGGTGCTGTGGGAGGGTGCGCCGCTGTTTGGAGCCCCCCAGCCCGCTGTGCCTGCACCCCAGCCTGCGGCAGCTGTGCCCCAGCCCGCGGCAGCTGTGCCCCAGCCCGCCGCTCCTGCACCCCAGGCGCCAGCAGAGGATGACGATGGCGACCTGAGCGCGCTGCTGCAGGTCAGTTGGTTGCGGTTTGTGTTGGCCCCCATGTGCATCTGTGTGTGGCATTGCTGACATGCAGTCGTCCCTCAGCCTGATCCAACAAGAGCGGCCGATGCATCAGTTGCTGTGGTACTTGCTTATCACCCTGGAGCGTCATTGTCTCTCAAACCTGCACAACCCCTTGCAGCATATGGGCATTGGAGACAGCTCGGCTGGCGGCTGGGGCGAGGAGGGGCAGGGCGGCCTCAGCATGGCCGCGCCGCCCGCCAGCCCCGCCGCCATGGCCACGCCTGGGCTGCAGAACGAGGCTGGCGAATACAACTGCTTCCTCAACGCTATCATCCAGTGCCTGTGGCGCTGCCCCGACTTCCGCCAGCAGGTGCGGGAGGGTGGGAGGCGCTGCATCTGCTGGTTGACGACCAGGGCACTTGCAATCTGGGTGGGATGGCTGTGCAGCTTGCGCAGGTCATCGCAGCGCCTCGCATTGTTGCCGCAGCAACCTGCCATCTTGACCTGCCCCTGCTACTTGCAGCTGGCTGCGTGGGGCCCTGCGGTGTGTGGGCGCGACCGTGTTGTGTCGGCGCTCTACTCCCTGTTTGCCGCCTTTGCCGCCGAGGAGCAGCAGCGGCAGCAGGCGGGGCCGCTGCAGGGCACCACCCCGCGGCGCGGCCTGGTCAACCCCTCGGAGCTGCGGCAGGCGCTGTCGGCGCTGCCGGGCCCCAAGCAGTACCGCGTGGGTGAGTGCGGTATGAATGGTTGGGCCGGGTGGCTCAAGCCGGCTGCATGCAGCATCGGAGGACTGCTGAAAGGGGTGTGGAACCTCCGACTTCCCTCACTGCCGCCGTCTGTCTACATCCCTGCCCCCAAACCGGCCACTCACTCCTCAATGCTCCCCCTGCGCAACACCCCCAGGTGAGATGAACGACGCAGGGGAGGTGCTGCTGACCATCTACGAGCGGGTGATGGACTTGACGGGCCAGTCGCAGGACGGCCCCGTGCAGCGCATCTTTGGCCTGCCGGTGGACGAGCACGTGCAGTGCCACTCGTGCGGCAGGATCACGCAGCAGAACAACTACACCCAGTTCTACCAGAACATTGTGGTGGGTGCAGGGGGGGCGGGGAGGAAAGGGGATGTTCTGCTGCTGGCTGTGCGCAGGGCGGCTCCGCCTGTGCCAGCAAGCTGGTGCAGACACCACAGCCAATGGGGTGCAACCACCTTTGCCCACCTCCCCTGCCCGGCACGCTGCCTGCCCCCCCTGCCCTCCCCACAGACCGCCAGCCTGCAGAAAGCGGCCGGCCTGTACATGCACGCCGACTCCATGCTGATGATCATGCGCCTGCTGGAGCACCAGCACATGAAGACCTGCGACCAGGTGGGGCCCAGGGGCAGGGAGGGAGCGTGCGAAGCTGCCCAGAGCGGTGCCCATGCTGCGCATTGCTGTGCACGCAGGTCCCTTTTGCTGCCGTATGCGTACCCTGGCCTCACTCACCCCCCTGTGCACCTGCCTTGCAGGACGTGGGCGGCTGCGGCCTGAAGAACAGCGTGCGGCACACGCTGCTGCGCCCGCCCCGCGTGTTCACGCTGCAGCTGGTGTGGCAGTCGCAGCAGGAGAAGCCGGAGAGCATCGCCGCCACGCTGGCGGCGGTGGATGAGACGGTGAGGGGCAGCTGTTGCCGCAGGCATGCGCAGAGGTGGTGCACCGCCCTCAGTGCCACCCCTCGCTCTGATTGCACCGCCCTCAGTGCCACCCCTCGCTCTGATTGCACCGCCCAGCATGCCAACAGCCACGAGACCGGCGCACGACCCTCCGCCCCTCTTGCTGCAGGTCAACCTGGCAGACTTTTACGAGGGCGTGCCACCTGGCACCCCGCACTACGTGCTGCGCTCCGTGGTCTGCTACTACGGCGCCCACTACTCGGCGTTTGTGTGGGCGGCCGACAGCCGCGCGTGGCTGCTGTTTGACGACACGCGCGTCAGCCGCGTGGGCAGCTGGGCGGACGTGCGGCGCAAGTGCGAGGCGGGCCGCATCCAGCCCAGCGTGCTGTTTTACGAGGCAGTGGCGTGAGCGCAGTTGGTGCCTCGCCGCGACTACAGGTTGTGCCCAGCCAGTGTTCCTGCATTTTTGACTCCGCTGTTCCTGCTCCGCCGTCCCCTGCTCTGTACCCCATACCGTTGAGCGTTCCTCTAGTGCCCATCTGACTCGTAACATGTTTGCAAGCGTCACCCTACTGGCTGGGGCAGGGGTGCTGGACGGGCTGCAGGCAGGGTGGTGCGCCCCGCTGCGCTGTGGCGGCGCCGCTCCCGTGCCCTGCCGGAAGCGCGGCACCCACGCGCCCGGCAGGCAGCGTTGCTGCTCGACAGATTGAATCGCCGCGCTGGGCAGCCCGGGGCGGCGGCAGCAGCCCTTCGCGTTGCGAGCGGCACCGGGCGGGAGTGCAAGTCGCCGGCTCGCGTTCCAAGCGCATCGGAAGGACATGCAAGACCGGCGGGAGGCCTAGGCAGCACAGCGGGCCGCGGGGATGGCGCCCAAGGGCAGCGCCAAGGAGCAGGCGGCCGCCAAAGCGGCAGCAAGGGAGGTGAGAGATACAGGGATGAAGCCGATCGCGGATCAGTACCGGGCCTGCCCTGCCGCCCTGCCGCCGCTGCCGCCGCCGCCGCTGCCGCTGCCAAACCTGGCTGCTCGGACCCCCGCAGGCGGCCAAGGAGGCCCAGCGCGTTGTGCGTGACGCCTACGCTGCCTACCGCTCCAAGGCACATGACCCTGCTGTGGCGGACAAGTGCATCGAGGCGCTGCAGGAGCTGGTGCTGCAGGGTGGGCCCGGCGGGCCCCCCGCCTGCGTGGCGCTGGTGAAGGTGCGTGGCAGGAGGGTCGGCAAAGAGTTCCCCAACAGCGTTGCTGCTTGCTCGTGTACCATAATCGGCAGGAGGGCTTGAATGGCTGTCTTTGAGTATACAAGTTTACAAGCAGCTGTGTGCCACAGTGCTGGCCAACCCACCACCACCGTCTGCTTGGCTGCCTGCAGGCCTGCACGCTGCAGGCGACAGCCGCGCTGCAGCAGCGCACGCCAGACGAAGTGCGCGCCGGGCTGCTGCTGACGCAAGCGGCTGAGGCGGCGGTGCGGGGTGCACTGGTGTACAAGTCGGCCCAGATGATGGTGGGTGGCGCCCAGCTGCTGTGCCCTGGTTTGCCTGCTGTGGTGGTTGAAATGGCGGCATTGCAGTGCTGCCGCGGAGCACACGTCGACCGGACCAACCGCTGGTGTGTGCCGGTGCTGCTGTACCACTCTGTGTGCTTCAGCTGCCGCAAGCCTGTGCGCTTCAGCTGCCGCAAGCCTGTGCGCTTCAGCTGCCACAAGCCTGTGCGCTTCACCCGCTCGCTGCGCCGCAGTTTGCTGCTGAGGGCCTGCTGGTGGCCTGTGCTGGCATGCCCGAGGGCAAGGAGCGGCGTGAGGCGGCACGCGACATGCTGCAGCACGGCCGCACCACCTGGGCGCTGACCGACGGCGGCTCGCAGCTGCTGCCGCAGCGCCAGGACATTGCTGTGCAGGGCGGCGAGGAGTGGTGGCGCAGGATGGAGGCCACTGAGTGGGCACCTCCCAGCAGCGAGCGCGTGCCGGGCAGCGACAAGTGAGCAGGGTGGAGCGGGAGGGGAAGGGGGTTGCCGTTGCGGTTTGAAGGAGACTGCAATGTGCATGCAACCTGAATGGGCCGCTAACGTCCTCCCTTGGCAGCTGGCGGCTGTAAGCTTGTCCGCCTCGTCCTGCCCCCACCCACCTCCGCCCACCT
>VIYQ01005901.1:0-14287 GCA_009928355.1 Chlorella sp. CH2018 | reverse complement strand
CACTCACCGGGAAGATGTAGTCGTAGTACGCAAGTATGCTGCCGCACTAGAGAGGCTGCAGCTGTGCAGAGCCTGCCGCCCCGTCCTGCAACTTGGCCAAGGCAGCACAGCAGCGGGGCACTCACCCCTCCGTTGGTGACCACGCTGCGCAGCTGCCCAATCTCATCCTGCAGGCGCTGCTTCAACTCCGGGTCAGGCCCCTCCAGCCACTGCTCCTGCTCCGTGCCGCGGGCCGCCAGGTAGCCGTTTTGCTCCTGCAGAGCGGTGAGGCCCAGGAATAGCAGATGATGCCAAACGGTGGAGACTGGAGGAGGGCGGGGCAGCAGGCTGAGTTGCAGGCTGCTACTCACGCGCATCAGCCTCGTGCCAAGCAGCCCTGCTGTGCGCTGCGAATCCCGCCTTTCGGTCCACTGCCATGCAGCACCAGCAACTACAGCAGCACAGCGCACCGCCATGAGCTCCACCACTTTGAGGCGGATGAACCAGCGCAGCTTGGAGGGGTTGTCGGCGGGGAACCAGTGCTCCGTCAGCATGCCTGTGGCAGGTGGGAGAGGGCTGTGCAAGTTTGCAGGGCAATGGCCGTTTCTGCGCAGCTTCATGATGGACGCAGCAGCCAGACCTCAGCCTCAGATGTGCACCGCCCAACAACCTGACAACCGAAGGCCACAGATATGTCCGCCCGTGCAAGAGTGGCACTAACCCGGGTAGTAGCCCTCAGGCAGGCCCTCGAACAGGTCGCGCACGCTCTTGCTGTAGCTCTTCTTCAGCTCCTCCAGGTCCGCGGTGCAGATGGCTGTTGGAGGCAGGGTGGCAGGCACAGTGGGTTTGACAGGGACACTGGAACGTGAACAGTGCCCTTTTGCGGTAAAAGGGGAGGTGTCTTGTCCCAGCGCCCACACGTGCTAGTGTATACTTCACAGCGGCTGTGCGCCTAGCAGGCTCACCGGGCGGCAGCTTGTAGGTGAAGAACTCGATGAAGGAGCAGACGAAGAGGCCGCAGTCGCAGTGGTTGTCCTGCTTGGGCAGCTGCGAAGGGGCGGCAGGGAGACAAAATAACCAACCCGCAGGGGAGGCATGTGGGCCAGGGCCAGGAGGGCACGCATGCTTGGGCTTGCTTCACAAGCACCCCAAGCATCCCTGTGCAAACAAGCCAAGCACAAGTAACACTGCTGCCCACCTTGACAGGTCTGTACTTGATGTCGTCCGGCAGCCACTTGCGCTCCTTGCCTGGGTTGGCGGCCGCCCAGCGGCGCGGCACGCTCTCCTCAGGCCCAGACTGGCTCTGCGGGCAGCGGAGGACCGGTGAAAATAATAAGCGCCAGAGGCCCATGGCGCGTGTGCATGGCAGGCGTGCGGCTCGCCAGCAACAAGTCTGGATGACTTCAGTATGGCTGGCGAAGCGCTGCCATGCTCTGTGTCTACCGGGCGGCAGGACCTTGCGGTCCAGCTGCGCAGCAAACAAAGCCAGCTGCCCACCTTGAACAGCCACTCGAACTGCAGGTAGAGGCGCAGCGTGTTGGCCACCGACTGGGCGTTGTGGCTGCCTGCGGGTGGCAGGTTTGCCAAGGCCGCAAGGGTTGGTGTCAGGGGGCTGAACAATGGGAGGAACACAGCACAAGTGGCAATGGCATTGCCGGTGTGTGTGCAAATACTTTGCTGAGCAGCAACTGTAGTCGCACCGACTGTTACAGCAAGCACGCACAAGCACAAGGTGGGCAGCAAATCAAGAAGCTTGCACCCACCCGACAGCGAGTCCAGGTGCAGGATGCAAGGCGTCTTCTGGCCGGGCGCCAAGCTGGATGACTTGGTGCCCTTGACCTCGGCCGGCATCACCTCGCCTGCGGGGCAGGTCAGGGCAGTGCAAAACGTTTTGGTCAGCCAGGCCAGGCACTGCAGGCTTACAGCACCCGTCTTGTCGGACGGTCACGTCTCGCCACACCTTGCAGAGTGCAGTGCCCAGTGCATCCCTGGCGAGGGCAAACGCCCAGCCAACTGAGCAGGGTAGCAGGGGAGCGCACCCGGGTGGCACACCACCATGAGGCTCCAGTGCAGCGCCTCGTGCACCGGCACAAAGATGAAGTCCTTGGAGAACAGGTCCACGTCCTGTGGATGGGCAGCATGGGCAGAAGGGTGCACGGCCAGTTGGAGAGGGCCAGATTTCCGCCGGCTGGATTTTCACCGCGCAACACAAACAACAAAGCCTGCTGCCCATGCCCAGCTGGCCCACTTATCGGCCAGCTCTGCATGCACAGCTGTGTCCAGCATCCCCCCCTGCAGCACCCACCTTGGTCCACTTCTTGACCTTCTGGTGGTTGAGCAGCGCCCGCGTCATGCTGTGACCCTGCGTCCAACCCTTCTCCTTCATCACAGCCTCCACCTCCGGAGTCACCTTGCCGCCTGCGCCGGGCAGGAGCACAGCAGGGAGCAGGGCAGCAGGCTTGGTAGGCCGCCACATCGGAGCGTTGGCAGCACAGTGGAAAGCGCAGCAAAGCGCAGCGCAGCCACTGCACGGCACACAGCACGGCACACAGGGAGCAGCGCCAGCCCGCGCTCACCCTCCTTCTCCGTCAGCTTCTTGAAGAAGAAGGTGTTGAAGAAGTAGCAGCGCTGCCGCACCTCAGGGGGCAGCTGGTCCTGCAGCCATCTGCGGCACCGAGGGTGGCGAGCAGGGGGCAGGGCTGGGCGAGGAGCAGCGCTGTCGGCACATCGATGCAACACCGGCGCGCAGAATGCTGGGGCAAGCCACGGAAGTGCTGGCCGCACAGGGCACAGCATGGCTGCATCTCGCCACACATGAACACCACGCCAACCGTGCCCCCTCCCCCTTCAAACGCTCAGCAAGCAAACCTGCCACCCTGCTGCATGCACTGCTGGGCATGCTGTCCAGAAAATCATACGAGCAATCCATGCCGCATGCGCTCACCGCACGTAGAAGTCGATGACGGTGTCGTTCAGGAACTCGTCTGCGTCCAGGCGCGGCAGGTCCAGGTGGGTCACCTCCACCGCGCCTGGGCCGCCGCCCGGCGGGTACAGGCACTTGAGGCCCTGCGAAAAGACGAAGAGCATGGATGGCAAGGTCAGCAGAGGCTGCAGGCTCGACACGCCCCGGTCCCATGCGCCCATGAGCGTGCGGGCGGGAAGGCAGGGCAGCTGATGGATGGATGGGCGGATGGGTGGGCGGGCCAACTAGTTTTGAGGAGCCTGCAAACCTGCAACCCCTGAACTTCATCTCCCACCTGGAAGCGCTCAGAGGTGGACATGTACTGGTTGACGCGGGTGAGGCGCGGCGGCCGCCGCCTGCCCGCCGCCGCCGCAGGGCCCCCCGCCGCTGCTGCCGCCGCCGCTGCTGCGGGGTCGGAATCTGGCGGGGAGACGCTGCCGCCGCCGTCCTCATCTGACAGCAGGTCGATGCAGATGGGCTCCGACTGCAAAAGGACAGCATGGGATGGAGGAGTGGTGGGTAGGAGGCAAACCTGACATGCAGGTTGCGTGCTTTGATGGCCACCGAACAGCTGCAGGACAGAGGCAGCACAGCCAGTGCAGGTTGAAACATCCCAAGCCTCTGCAGAGCAACCAGCGTTGCTGCCGCAGCCCCACTTCCTCCCACAGCTCACATTGGCCTGCTGCAGCCGTGTGCCGCGCCGCGAGGAGGGCCGCCTGGGCCTGACGCCCGCACCCATCAGCGAATCGTCATCATCGCTGCCCTGCCCTGCCGCCCCTGGCGCTGGCACATAGTCCTCATCATCGGAGCCCTGCACCTTCCGCCGCTGCTGCTGCTGCTTGCCCTTGCCGCGCATGGGGCCTCGGCCAGTCGCACCGCCAGCTGGTGCTGCTGCCGCTGCTGCTGCCGCGCCGCCGGCTGTGCTGCGGTGCAGGGGTAGCGTCGGCTTGTTGCCCGGGTAAAATGCCCCCTGCGGCTTGGCGGTGAGGCCCGTCTGGCTGGTCACGCCCTGCACCCGCGGCTTGCCGTGCTGCGCATGCTGGGAGGGCGGCTGCAGCGCTGCATCCTGCAATGACCAGGCAGGCAGGCGAACGGGAGGGGCGTGGGGGGTGGGTCTGTCAGGCATTCCTGCCTGGACAAGCTTCCAAGGTAATGCCGGCTAATGCAACACGATTGCATCACGGCTGTTATTTGTTGGAATGCACGCACCCTCCACACAGCCCCCTTGAGCAGGCGCAGAAGTGCTCACCATTGTGCTCTGCTGCGCCTTGCGTGGAAGCGGGACAAGCTGGTCTTCATTTTTCTGGAGGCAGTCGTAGCACGCCACCACGCGCTCGCCATTGTCCTTGAACTGCACGCACAAGTGACAGGAGCGTACAGGCAGCGTAAACAAGCATGGATGCCAGGGCTGAAGGGGCACGGCTATGCGACTGCCTGGTTGGAGAAATGAGCTGCATCTCCAGCTGCGCGGCGCATCTCACCTTCACTTCCTTCAGCTGCTTGCCAGGCGCAGGCGGGTTGAAGCAGAACTTGCACTTCGTGGCGAGTGGCACATGCTCGTCAAGCCCCTGCAGCCGCTGCTGCTTGGGCTGTGCACCGCGGCCTCCCCTGCCGCCGCCGCGCCCGCTGCCGGCCTTGGGCTGGGCGGCACCGCTCACGTTCAGCAGCTGCTGGTGCCGCTTGCTCTGCTGCGCGGGGGCGCCACGCTGCGAGAATGTCAGAGCGAGAGCAGCGGCAGGGTCAGTGGCGAGTCAAAAGACGAAAGTGGGCGGACATTGCAAGCTGCAAGCTGGCTGTGTTGCATTTGCAACGCAGCCCGCACAGGCTGGCCTGCACCCACGTGGGTGCTCCCAAACCTTGCCCATGCTCACTGCGGCAAACATTCATTGGTGCCTGCAATCACAACTCCGCCCTTGCCTGCCTGCCAAACGCCTGCATCCCAAACTGGGCTGGCAGCACTATGCTTGCAACCGCAGCCACCATCAAAACCATGCACCCACGCCCCCTCACGTTGGCCTGTGGCGCATTGTTGCGGAAGTCTGCGCTGTCATTATCGTAGCCGAGGTGTGCCGTGTTGTACCTGCTGCCAGGTGCCACGGGCTTGGGTGCCGCAAAGGACTTGATGCGCTGCTCCTGCAGCTGCCGCTGCTGCTCCTCTTGCCTCGCCTCCTTTTGGTTGCTGAGTGCCTGCAAACGGGGCAGCGGAAGCAGTGGGGTTGGGCGACAGCAGCAGGCACTCCAGTTAGTTGCCGGGCATGCAGCAACAGGCACCCATTCAAGGTCAAGCTGCAGCCGGCCCACGCACCCGTTGCAGCCATCCGCCGCCTGCTGCCTGCTGCTGCTCGTCCGGCGGTGGAGGCGGCGCCTCCTCGTGCTGCTGCCGCTGCTGCATCTCCTGGGGTCGAATCTCCTTTGCTGCCTCCACCTGCTGCGCCTTCGCCTCGTTCTGCTGACGCAGCGCGATGTAGCGCTCGAAGCGGGCCACCGTCTTCCAGTGCGACGCCCCTTGGTCGCGAAGCCCAGCAAGCACTTGCGGCTTGATGCGCTGCCGCCGCTCAGCGAGCTGCTGCTCAGCCTCAGCTAGCGGTGGCGGCTGCCTGCCCTGGGTCATGAACAGCTTGGCGCCCAGATAATCCAGCGTCTCGTGCTGGACCTCGAGGCGGGCGGCGGCAAGGGCGGGGACGAGCAGCTCGTCTAGCAGCCCGTCGAGCTGGCTGGGCGCTGCCCCTGCCCGCTGGGCGAACGTGGGGTCCGCCCGGCCCGCCATCCTTGCCAAAGGAGGCCGCTAGGGGCTGGCTGGCCGCTAGGGGCTGGCTAGGCGCGTTGCATTTGGCGGCTTGCCGCTGTCGTGCGCTCCACACAGCTGCTAGGTTGTCGTGCCGCACGCTCGAGGTGGCGCGGCAGCCTCCGGCGCCAGGCCCGACTTGAATGGCAGGGCGGAGGCGCCTGCTGCACTGGAAACGCTGCTGATCGCTGGTAGTGATGGGCTCAAGAGGATCAATTAGGTGCAGCGCCTGCCGGGCGCCGCCACCAAGCCGCCGCCAGCGGTGTTGCGCATCGGGCTTGGGCATTGGGCTAGTTGCACCGACCCAACTGGTCGCGTGCAGGGTGCCGCCCGGCCAGGAGGGGATTGGCAAGAGCGCATAAAAGGCCGCTGGCAGCACAGTTCGATCTGTGAAGCAGCCGCCACCTTGCACCGCACCCCACCTACCCACATTTTGCTGCAGTTGCAGGACAGGGCGGGCCCCTGAGTTCCCAGCCAGTCAGGCGAATGGTCGGCTTGTGGAAGCAGGCTGGTCGGAACTGCTGCCAGGGAAAGTGGCGCGTGTCCATGGGCTTGCTGAGTGCCAGCACGCACTCTTGAACGAGCACATAAGCACGCTGCCTTCTTGCCTTCCCACCCCCCCAATCCATGCCAAGCGCTGACTGGCCCTGCAGTTCTAGCTTACAAGAGGGTGTACAACAGCATGGGTGTCAGGTGTCGGAATACAGAGGGTTTGGGGGGATGAAAATAGCCGGCCCGGGCCTGGGCAGGCAGAGGGATGCATCGCTACAGCGCACGCCGGTCAGCACACACACAGCACAAGCTGCGGTGCACTGCACGGCTGCAACGGCGCCGGTGGGTGGTACAGGGAGGGAGGTGGCGGAAAGGACCGACCCCCGGGGTAAAAGGGGAGGACGAAAAGTGCGGCAGCGGGCCGGGTCGTGATTCTTCTCACCCGCTGCCCCGCAGTCTTGTTGCTCTCAAGTCTAGGCAGCCGCAGCAGTCGTGAGCAGGCTGCCGCCTACATACAGCTCGCTTGCTGCACCACATATGAATCGCCAGCCACAGGCTGACAGGTACACAAGCCGACTTGCTCGCTCCTGCTGCTGCCTAGGGCGCTGGCTGCGCTGCTGCGGGCTGCTCCGCGTCTGCCTGCTGCAGCTGGTCGGCCTTCAGCAGGTCAGCCTGCCGGGGTGGGCCAAGGGGTGGAGGCTTGCTTGGTGTGGTCGGGCACGGCGTCACCCATCAGGGCGCCCCACAACTCGTTCCGGCGGCAGGCAGTTGCACTGCTCAAAAGCCCGCTCGTCAGGCTGGGCACGCTCCGGGCCACACCAGCCGATTTAGTGCGGTTGCCCCAGCACCCACCTGGTGCGCCTCCACGTCGATGTCGACGACGCGGGCCACCAGCGGCTGCGCGCGCTTGGAGGGCGAGGCGGGCCGCGGCTGCAATGTGGGCGCGGCCTGTGGGTGGGCGCAGGGGAGGAAGGGTCTCACAGGCACCAAGGGAGGGAGGCAACATGCGGGCCAGGGGCTGGCGCCAGGGTAGGGTGTAAAGCATCACAGGCTGTTGTGCGGCCGCTGCCTACAATGGGCTGGCTGGTGGGCTACCAGCCCCTGCTGCCCACCTTGGGCGAGCTGCGGGCGGGGTGGAGCCCCGCCGACTGCTTCTCGCTGTCATCACGCAGGATGGTGATGCGCTGCTTCACAGGCCACGCCTGCATGGCTGCTGCCGTTTATGTAGGAGTTCTGACGAACAGAGAGATCTACGCCTGCAGAGCGGGGCGGGCAGCAGAGGGCGGGTCCTTGCGGCGTCGGCAGCGGCGGCGCTCGCGCGGCGGCAGGCAGCGGCACCCGCAGGGCAACCCCCGCGTTCCGGCGCTGCCCAGGCACCGCTGGCAGCGCCGCCCGCCGGGATCTGGGGTGCCGCGGGGCTGCAGAGGCTGCGCCTGCGCACCGTCTCGGGGCGCGCAAAGTGGCGAGCTTGGGCGCGGGATCTGGGTGCGCTGGAGTTTGGACGACACGTGAGGGGGTTGCGGTGTCTGCGCGAAAGCGGGGCTGGAGGAAGCGCTGGGGTTCTTGCCTGGGCCCCATGCCGCGCGCCAAAACTGCAGGCAGCGCAAGCGTCCCAGCCAGCGATCGATCGTCCGAACAAACCACACAGCCGCACACGGCCCAGCGTGCTCCACCGCGCTTGCCGTTCAGCGCGTCGCGGCCCTGGGCGCCCAGCGGGACAGCCGTGCACTCGTCACAACTGCGAATCATAGGTGAGGGGGCCTGCAAGGCTCCAGACCCGCCAGGGCGCCCGCCCGGCTGCTGCCTGTCGCCGCCAGGTCCACTGGCGCCGCTGCCTCGCTGCCCGGCGATCCCACAGACCACGCAAGGAGCCAGGCTGCCCTGCAGCAGCAGCCCAGCTGCCTCCCAGCTGGCCGCCGCCGCCGCCGCTGCCCACCCGCCGCAGGGGCGCGGACTTGCCGGCGTGAGGGGCACGAGCAGCTGCGGGCACCATGGCGTCCTGGCTGTTTGGCAAGAAGAAGACGCCAGCAGGTAGGGTGGAGGTCGGGAGGTGGCACCTGCGTGTACAGCACGCAGCTCCGCTGCGCCGCACGCCGCGCCGCCGCTGCCTCGCTGCCCGGCGCCCTCCCGCTGCCTCCCTCACCTCACCTCCCTTCCCTCGCCAACCTGGGAGCAGAGCTGCTGCGCGAGAACAAGCGCATGCTCGACCGTGCGATCCGGGAGCTGGACCGCGAGCGCATGGGGCTGCAGAACCAGGTGCGGCAACTGGTGCAGCGGTGTGCGCAGGTTGGGGTGGAAACAGCAGCGGGCTGATGGGAACGTGCAAATTAGTTCGCACGCACAGGCATGCAGCGCGGCTGCCAGCCGGGGTGACTCCAGGCGCACCTCCAGGCGGGTAGGTGGCAGCGGGCCAGCTGCCATGAGCTGCAAGACCGGCACCGAAAACCCACCCTGGCTGTTGCACCCTTGCACTCGTGCTCGCAGGAGAAGAAGCTGATCCAGGAGATCAAGAAGATGGCCAAGGAGGGGCAGATGGTGCGCCCTGCGACTGTGAACTGCCTTTGGTTTAGGCGGTGCAGCTGCGTGCGGTTGCCTTGGCTCGCATCTGCAACCTGCACCTGCCCCGGCAGCTGCCGCATCCCAGCGCCTTGGTGCACACTGCACGCTGCTCTGCTGTGCTCTGCTGCCCCCAGGAAGCTGTCAAGGTGATGGCCAAGAGCCTGGTGCGCAACCGCCACGCCGTCAACAAGCTCTTCCAGCTCAAGTCGCAGCTGCAGGCGGTGTCGCTGCGGATAGCGGTGAGCGGGGCTGCTGGTGGTGGGACCGCATACCGCCTGCCGCCTGGTCGATGTAGCTGTGGCTGCAGGCGCCTGCTCCCGGGCGGGCTCCATGCATCCGTGCCACAATGTGCTCTTGCGCGCCTCACCTGGTTTGACCCGCTGACCTGCGGCTTGCTCTGGGCTGCCGTCCGCAGACGCTCAAGTCCACGCACGCGATGGGCGAGGCGATGGCGGGGGCCACTAAGGTGAGCTGGGGCTTGTTAGCTCCCGCTTGATGGCCATGGACCAGCGCGAACTTGCGCCGCCTGTGTGCATCGCGCCTGGTCCCTGCTTGCCATCGCACCCTCGGTACTGCTTCAAATGCTGCTGTCGCCGTTCCCATGCAGGCCATGGGCGCCATGAACCGGCGCATGAACCTGCCGGCGGTGGCCAAGATCATGCGCGAGTTTGAGAAGCAGAACGAGCGCATGGAA
Organism: Chlorella sp. CH2018; assembly: GCA_009928355.1. Classification (NCBI taxonomy): domain Eukaryota; kingdom Viridiplantae; phylum Chlorophyta; class Trebouxiophyceae; order Chlorellales; family Chlorellaceae; genus Chlorella; species Chlorella sp. CH2018. The sequence continues at coordinate 4,816 of VIYQ01005901.1, read as the reverse complement.
ATGACCAGCGAGATGATGGGGGATGCAGGTAGGCGCCGTGCCAGGTCTGCTGCTTGACAGCACTGTGCCGCGCTGCTGGTTGTGGGGTGCGCTGCATGCTGGTGGTTTGGGGGACTGCTGCTGGTGGCCTGCGCTGCTGGTTGTGGGGTGCGCTGCAGCCTGGTGGTTTGGGGGCCTGCTGCTGGACGCTGGTGTTTTAGATGGGGGCCTGCTGCATACAGGGCTGCTTTAGCGTGCCAGCCTCACTGCCCATCCTACTCTACTGCTGCCGCCCGGCACGCTGTGCAGTGGACGGCGTGTTTGAGGAGGGCGGCGAGGAGGAGGAGACGGATGAGCTTGTGGGGCAGGTGTGTCGCGCTGCTTGCATGCAATGGAATGCCGGATCTGATGCCGGCCCTGGTCAGTGCGTGTGGGCGGCGCAACGGCAGTCATTGCGGAGCTACACGAGTAGTGCTGGACCATCGCACCTGCTCGAGTTGCCTGCGCATTGCCACACCCCTGCAGGTGCTGGATGAGATTGGCATCAACCTCAACGCCTCCCTGGTGTCGGCGCCTGGGCAGAAGGTGGCGGCAGCGGCGCCTGCGGCAGCGGCGCAGCAGCCCGTGGCGCAGCCCATGGGAGCGGCGGAAGGTGGGTTGGCTGTCACATGCCGGCTACGCTCGGGGCTGGGATCTGTATGCATGGTGGCGTGCATTCAGTTGCAGGCGCGCCAGCTGTGTTTCTGCATCTTCTTGGTGCCCACTACGGCTCCCTCCCACCGGCTGCCTCCCACCAGGCGGCGGCGGCACGGCGCCTGGGCTAGATGACGACCTGCAGGCGCGGCTGGACCGCCTGCGCAAGTCGTGAGGGGAAGGCCGCGTGCATGCTAGGACACTAGAGAACTTCAGACACCATGCCCTGCTGGGCATGCTTGGAGTGCCCTCCTCCTTTGTATATTTTACCTGTCCTTCCCTCCTTTCCCTCCTGGCCTCGACTGGCGCTCTCTGCTCTTGCCATTCCCGCTGACTGCCCTGTATCTGATAACCTGACCCTCACAGCTCAAGATCTGTCGTTAACAGTCGGCCTCCCAGCAGCAGTGCCAGTGGAAGGCGCCAGGCGTGCATGGCAGAGGCTTGGGCAGCAGGCTGGTGCCGCTGCAGGGCAGGGTAGCAGGCTGCTGCGCCAGCCTGGCGCTACACGTTACTGCATGGAGGGAATGGCATGTGGAAGCCGATTGCACGGCTTGGGATGGGCATGGACAAGTGGGCAAGGCGGATGGTGAGCATGTGTCATGCTAGGATGACGGGTGATGGGCGGTGGTCGGCGTGCTGAGCACCGTGGCGCAGGTTGTTGGGCAGGCATCATGTGGTTGGGCGGGAAATGAACATGATGGATGAACATGACGGGTGTGGGTGGGATGGTAAGCATGGGTGACATATAGCTCCTGTGAGCATGATTGGTGCTGTGCAAGTGGCGGTGAGCTGGTGCAGCTGGTGTGCAGTGTTGGAGTTTGGGGGAAGGGAAGGCATGGCGAGGAGAGGCCAAGGAGACGGTGGCTTGGCAGTTGGTTTGACAGGGGATGGGTGGGGGTGAGTGAGGCTTGTGTGCCAAGTGCGGCAAAGGTGACGTGACGGCAGTGAGGCTGGGTGCGGCAGCGCGCAGCAGTGGGTGAGTCGTGTGGGGCACCAAGCAGCACACAACGCAGGTTGTGAGTACTCTGGTCGGTGTGAAGCGTGCGTGCAGAGGGGGTGACAGTGCGGTGTTGCACAGTGCAACAGTATCATGAAAAAATCGTCAGACAGATGGGCTAGGTGTCGGAAAAAGGGGGTGGGAAGTAAAGGTACACAGATCAGTCGCCAATGTGCCGAGTGTCACCGCCCAGGTTTGGTCACCTTTCGCTTGCGGGAGGGCCGCCGCACCTTGCGTCGGGGAGCCCTCAAGACCAAAGGCTGCAGGAAAGGCCAGCACTGCGGGTCGGCCTGGCCCACCCGCCCGTCACAGTTGAAGTCCAGGCGGTTGGCGCAGGATGAAGCCGTCTCGCGCCGCCCAGGCGCCTGTCGGCAGATGCTGATCTGTGCCACGTCGGTGCTTAGCGTCTGGGTGCGGACAACCAGGTCGGCCGCTGTGTAGTGCCATGCGTCGTTACCTGCGAAAAGGTGCGCAAACCAGAGCCAACGGGTTGAGGTGGATGGCTTGCCGGCCACAGAGGCAGAGCGCATGTGGTTGTGCACCATGTGGACCAACTTCTGCGGAACCCCAAACCCCCCAAGTCTGCTTGCCTCACACCGCCCACCTTTCAGATCGGCGCGCCGCGTGGTGGACTGAGAGTCCTGTGCCGAACTGATGGGCGAGGTGTAGATCAGCACGTGGTTCTTCAAGCTGTCCGCCAAGTTGTGGTCGAGGCCCAGCCCTGTGCGGTAGCCAATGAAGAGGGGATCCACTGCCGTGCTGCCATTTGTAGGGGCGGGCACCCAGGAGGGCACGACGCGCACAGCACGGGGTTGGCTGTCGTCAGAGCTGCCCTGCAGGCAATTCAATGCAATGCGGCAGTGGTTCAGTTGGGCGGCATTACATCCCCGCATCGCTGCACATGGGCGGCTCCGCGTCGGCCTGGGGCCCTGCCTCTGCTCACATGGAATATAACACCTCACGGCCAGCAGCGGCTCTGCTGCATACACCTGCTCTCGCAGTCCGGCTGGGCAGCGGGTGTAAAGCCAGCCAGCCAGCCAGCACACGCACCTGAGCGGCCAGTGAGAGTGTGATGGTCTTGCCCACACCCAGGCTGGTGTGGTCGTACTCTGCAGCCGCCAGCCAGCCCTGCTGCCACATGTGCGGCGTGTTGAAGCAGCGGTTGTTGCAGCAGTAGCCCATGGCGCAGCTGTCATCTGCAACAATGGAGGGACGATGCAGCGAGCTGTGTTAGCACGGCACTCTATGAATGCAGCCACTGCACACATTGCTCAGGTGGGTTCCTGCTCACGACAGGCACTCTACCTGCTTGCTGGGTTGCCAGAGTGGGCCCCACATCACAGCAATGCTTCCTCAGCCAACCATAGTGCTGCTTGCAGCCAGGCTTGCTCATGCGCAGCCAGAGGGAAGCGGCGTAGCACACACCTGCATACTCGTCATACTGGCCATCATCTTGGTAAGACCCGGCATGGTGCATGAACAGGTTGTGGCCGATCTGCACGAATGCAGGTGGTCACCGGCAGGCTGGTTGTGAGCTCCACACCCGCACAGCAGCGCTGTGCCGCACAATGTGCGCTATGCACCCACCCCTGCTGCTACAATCACGGGATGGGGAGCGGGCGCAGCGCACCTCGTGCACCATGGCCTGCTGCTCGTGCCAGCTGTCGCCACCAATCCAGGCGCGGCAGCCTCGCGAAAAGTCACACCCAAGGACTGCTAAGCCTGCAAGTGGCAGCGGCAGGGCGCAACGAGCTCAGTGCTGCAGGGTGCGCTCCGCAAGGGTCGCACCGTCGGCTAGGTTTAGGACAGTGGGAGTGGGTAGGTCGTATTTGGAAGGAAAAGCCGTGCATGCCACGAGTGCGGCAGGTGCCTGCCTCACCCACAAAGTCACAGCTGCCTGCCGGCGTCAAGTACACGCGAAAAGGGTGGGCGGACAGGTCGATTTTCCGCTCCTGGGCCAAGATCTGCAGGTCACGCAGTGGAGGTGGACGGATGGGTGGGTGAGGGTGGCCGGCTGCTCCATAGGCTGCAGGGCAGCATTCAAGAATCCCCACGAGGGCACACACGCACAGCAGTTTCAATCGGGGAGCAGACGGCTTGCAGATGAGGGCGCCCACCCTGTCGGCTTCGTCTGCCCATGCCATGAAGTGACTGAAAGGACAGCTACTGACGTTCCAGTAGGTGTTGGTGCTCCTGCACGAACAGGAGGAAGCAGAGAGTGAGGCAGGAATGGAGAGCCACCGGAAGTGATCTGCATGGGACCCGTGCAAATGCGGTTTCAAGAAGGTGCGCAGAGGTGCAGGCTCAGCGCATCAGCCCCGTGAAAGCCAGCAGCCGCCTCCCCACTCAGTCCCCACCCACAACCCACTCACTGCGCGACGCCGCTGCAGGGCAGCACCACTGGATCCACCACGCGGCTGTTGCCCTGCGTCAGCCGCAGCTGGCCCTGGGTGCAGCTGTTGAACGTGGAGCCAACCGTCTCTTGGCCTGGAGAGCGCTCCTCAAAGATGGCGGCTTCCAGCTCAGCCACAGTCCGGGGTGGCGCGCCAGTGCCGGGGCAGTAGGCGCCGCCAGCCTGCCGGCCCACGAGCGGCACGAAGAGGGCCGCCAGCGAGCCGGTGCCAACAACGTGGGCATTGGCAGAGATTCGGGGCCCCGGGGCGGTGGCTGCTGTCACGCCGGGCATGGCCCCCGCTGCTGGTTGCGCGCTGCTGCCTGCAGTGCAGTTGGGTGGCTACCGGGGAGAGTTAGCCTAAGCGTTTGGGCACAGCGTGTGCTGCCTGTACTGGACTGCAGGTACTGGCGGGCCAAATCAGGAGCAGAGTGCACATGCAGTGCCACTCACCTGTGGAGCTGGGGGCTACCATAGGCTCCGCCGCCTGTACCAGTGTTGCTCTAAAGCGGGGGGTGGGCAGGGCCCCCGCACTGGCGGTGGCGGCGGGGGTGGGTGAGCCGCCCACCCACCGCCCCGCCATGCTAACCGACTGCCCGGTGCGCAGGCTGCGGGCTGCTTGCCAGGCTGCCTGGTTGCCTGCATCCACCTCAACCTCTACCCTCTGCCCATCGGGCGTTTGCACCGCCAGCAGCCTGCAGCAGGGACCCAGGGGGTGGGCGGGGCCATCACGCAAGGGTGCGCAAGGGGCGGCG
>VIYQ01005900.1:0-26473 GCA_009928355.1 Chlorella sp. CH2018 | reverse complement strand
GGGTGGGGGTGGGGTGGGGGTGAGGGTCTACTGCATCACCAGCCAAACGTATCCATGCTGGGGAGCAGAGACACCTGGGCGAATGCGCCAACACGCATGCGGCAAGCGCAGCAGGAGGCAAAGTGGCACATGCCAGCAGCAGCAGCGCGCTCACCTCCAGGACCTTGCGCACGAGGGAGAAGCCGTTGGAGTGCACGCCGCTGGAGGCCAGGCCCAGGATGACATCGCCCGCCTGCGGAGGTGCATGAGGCACAGCGGCAGCGTGTCAGCACACTGCCTGGCAGGGCGCATGGCAGTTGGTGCTGTGTTGCTGGCATCCCAGCTAGGCTGTTGCGGCACCCGCCCTGCCAGCAATCACGGCATGCCGAGGTCAGGCTCATGCACCCCAGCACAGCCACAGCCGCCCACACGCACCTGGATGCGGGAGCCGTCGATGACCGCGTCCTTCTTCACGCTGCCCACCGCAAAGCCCGCCAGGTCGTACTCGCCCGGGGAGTAGAAGCCGGGCATCTCGGCCGTCTCGCCGCCCAGCAGCACGCAGTCTGACTGGCGGCAGCCCTCCACGATGCCCTTGATGACCTGGCAGGCAGTGCGGGGGCAACAGGGGTGAGTGGGCAGGTTGGGAGGTGGGATGACTCTGTTTAAGGCCAATAGGCTTCCAGAAAGCACGTGCACGGGGAAAGCAAACATGTGGGTGGAGTGGGGGGGAATGTGCTAGGGGGATCATTCTGCTTCAGCCATGGGCAATGGAGAGCTGGGCAGAAATCGACCCTGGCTGGTGTCTGCTCTAGCATTGGTAACAAGACCGGTGGCCGTGGCACAGGTTGAGGCCGACCGGCTTGGATACCATGCACGCATGCTGTTGCGCGTAATGTGCAAGGGCACGGCAGGTAACATGCAAGGCAGCGTTCCCAGCAGCTCTCCAACAATGCAGCACTGGCCGCAGGCCATCCAGCTGACCATCAGCAGCTGTGCGGCTCGCACCCAGGCCCACCTGCTCCGCCGTGTCCACATCCAGCTTGCCGCACGCAAAGTAGTCGAGGAAGAACATGGGCTGCGCGCCGCTGGTCACAATGTCGTTCACGCTCATGGCCACCAGGTCGATGCCCACCTGCACCAGCGGTACAGGCAGTGGCAGCGGTGAGAGGGGCGGCAGCTGGGCGGCTCGCCTGCTGCTGCGCTTCCCAACACAACCAACCTGCAGGGAAGCAGGCTGATTCTCAGGTCCGCACGCAGGCTGCAGGGCACGGCAGTGACAGGCACAGGCCGCTGCCTGCTCTGCTGCACCCCATCGCACCGTGTCGTGCTTGTTCATGTCAAACGCCAGCTTGAGCTTGGTGCCCACGCCGTCCGTGCCCGCCACCAGGAAGGAGTCGCCTGCGGGCGGTCAGCGCGACACGTTGGTCAGCGGTGCCACATGCAGAGCACAGGGGGCCGGCTGCCAACAGTCGAATGGCACAGCCTGCAGCCCCAGCCCGCCACCCGCGCCCATCGTGCGCTGCGCACCGAAGGGCACCATGCCGCTGAAGCCGCCAATGTTTGGGTTGAGCTTCTGGATGCGTTTGACCAGCTCGTTGCCGGCGTCAATGTCCACACCCGCGTCCTTGTAGCTCAGCCCGCCGCTGCCACCGCTGCTGCTTGCCCGCAGCGCCGCCCGCCGCCGGCGGTGCCGCTGCTGCGCGCAGGCGGGCGCCCATGGCGCTGCCGCCGCTGCCGGGCTGGTGCTGGTGCTGGGGGAGGGGGCGGGGCCCTGCACCAGGGCCGCCTGGTGGGGGAGCGCCGCAAGCATGGCTGCGTGCTTATGCGTGCGTGTCTTGGGCGGGCTCAGACGCGCGCCAGTGCAATGCCGAGGCCACTGGGGGGCGCGGCGATGCAACGGAGGGCGCGAGGCGAGGGGCGGCGGCGAGCGTGCGGGGCGGCGGCCACTGCTCGAGTGCTGGGGGCTGCCGATGTGCAGCACCGATCGCCGATGGGGGGCAACGCGCGCTTGGCGGCCTTTCCGAGCGCCCCAGTTTCCCATGCGCGCCCATTTGGAACTGGCAGGGCTGATCGCCCCTCCAAGTGCCGCGATTGCGCGCTGGGCTGTTGAAGCACGGCCTGCGCTACACGGGGCCGCGCCAGCGGGCGATCCGAGCCTCCCCAGCCCTCTCAAACGCGGCTCCGCGCACCCTGCCCCGCCCCGCCGCCAGGCAGGCAATGCGGCGGGCCTGAGGGTGCGGCACAGCGGTACACCGACGGTCTGGCTCGCAGGTGGGCCAACCTCCCCTCTCGGCTTCCTGGCGCCCCCAGCCGGCCCGCGGCGCTGCGATCACGCGCAGGCCGCGTCCCAAACCCCGTGCGCCAGCCCACCCGCCCGCAGGGCGCGCCTCCACCGACGCAGCGGCGGCGCCGGCGGCGCCGGGCACCCCCACCGCCTTGACCGGCGCGCACGCAACGCGTAGCAGCAGCAGCTCCACCCACCGCCATGGGCAAGGGCAGCAGCTCGGAGCCGGCGGGCTCCGCGCTGCACACCGTGGGCAGCCGCGTGTGGGTGTGGAAGGATGACTGGATGCGCGGCGAGGTGGTCAGCATGAGCGGCCCCCGCCTGCGCGTGCGCCTGGAGGGTGGCGACGAGCATGAGTGCACCGCCGCCGAGATCCCGCTGCAGAACAGCTCTGCAGCGGGTGTCGAGGTGCGCAACCAGCTGTGCTGTGCAGGCTTGTGCAGTGGCTGTGCGGCCCCGCTGTGCGGCCCCGCTGCGCTGCCGCCGCCACTCCAACCGCAGTCGGTTGGAGCGCGCTGGCAGCAGCAGCCGTGGGCGGCCTGGTGCCCGTGTGCTTACTGGACTGCCTGGTTTTGCAGCCCAACAGGCGTTGTTTTTAAAAGCTATCACTGCTGCTTCCGCTGAGCGGCAGCCCCGTTGTGCTGGCTGTGCTGCCCTGCCCCTCGTGTGATGTCAGCGCCGCCCCCGCCCTGCTGCGTTGCCGCAGGACATGACCACGCTGGCGTACCTGAACGAGCCCAGCGTGCTGTGGAACCTCAAGGCACGCTACCAGACGGACGACATCTACACCTACACCGGCTCCATCCTCATCGCCGTCAACCCGTTTGCGCCCATGCCGCACCTGTACGGCCTGCACATGATGGAGCAGTACCGGGGCATGGTGCTGGGCGAGCTGTCGCCCCACGTGTATGCTATCGCCGACGAGTCCTACCGCCAGATGCGCCGGGAGGGCAAGAGCCAGTCCATCCTGGTGCGCTGGACAGCGGCGCTGGGCTGCTGTGGTGATGGCTGCTCCGCCAGCGTCAGGGCGGCTAGGAATGCTGCCGTGTTGCTGCCAAGCGTGGGTGATGGGTGGCTGCCGCTGCCAACTGTGCTGATGCACAAGGCGCAGTTGCTGCTGCGGCTGCCACCCGCTGACGCACACAGGTCTGCTGCCGATCCTGCTGTGCCTCCTCATGCGCTGCGCCACCTCCCCGTGCGCTGTGCTGCGCAGGTCAGCGGCGAGTCGGGTGCGGGCAAGACGGAGACGAGCAAGCTGCTGATGCAGTACCTGGCGTGGATGGGCGGTTACAAGGATGGTGCCAGCATCAGCTCGGGCCGCAGCGTGGAGCAGCAGGTGGGAATGCAGCTGCTGTGGGCAGACGGGTGTGCCGGGGCGCGGGCTGCAGGAGCTGTGGCTGCGCTAGGAGTGTGGCCGCCGAGCTTGGGTTTTATGCGGTCCTGCAGGTGCTGGAGTCCAACCCGCTGCTGGAGGCGTTTGGCAACGCCAAGACGGTGCGCAACGACAACTCCTCGCGCTTTGGCAAGTTTACGGAGATCCAGTTTAACGCCGATGGCCGCATCTCAGGTGCGTGCAGCCGAGGCCAAGGGGGACTTTGGCACGAACGCAGCACTGTTCAATGTGCATTGTTGAAGGCCGATTGCTGTGCTCACTGCAGTGGTGCTTATGCTGCGAGGCAGCTTGACTGCTGCTTGGTAAGCTTTGTTTGCTGCCTACGTGCAGGTGCCGCCATCCGCACCTACCTGCTGGAGCGGTCGCGGGTGGTGGCGGTGAACGACCCGGAGCGCAACTATCACGTGTTCTACCAGGTCAGTGCAGAGAGCAGGGCAGAGGTGACATGCTGGGTTGGGAGCTGCCGTGCACCAGCAGGGGCTACATTTTGGCACTCGCACATGTTCCACCCTTTCCACCTGCTGTGCCCGCAACCTGCAGCTGTGCGATGGCGCTAGCGATGCGGAGCGTGCGGCGCTACGCCTCAAGCCCGCCAAGCAGTTCCGCTACCTGTCCCAATCCAACTGCTTTGACCTGCGGGGCGTCAGCAATGCTGAGGAGTACCGGCGCACGCGCCGCTCCATGAGCGTGGTGGGCATCCCTGAGCCGGAGCAGGTGCGCGCTGTGCTATGCTGCTTTTGCTTGTTTGCTGGTTTGCTTGCCTTTGTGCTTGTCTTCGCCTTGCACTGGGCAGCAGGGCGGCCTGCCTGCTGCGCGGCACCTGCCTTGACAGTGTCAGGTTGATGTTTGTACCGTTCCCCACTTTTCTGCGCTGCCCTGCAGGACGCCGTGTTCCGCACGGTGGCTGCTGTGCTGCACCTGGGCAATGTGACATTCGTGGACGGTGGCGATGAGGCAGCAGCTGTGGAGGCAGGCGCTGAGGAGCACCTGGAGGGTGAGTGGGTGGAGGTTGTGATGAGCAGGTCAAGGGAAGCTGTGTGCAAGGCAAGGGCAGGCCGTGCTCAGGCTGCACAGAGCAGGATCAAGCGGGTGAGAGGTTTTGAGTGGCTGCCCTGGCTGCTTACATCTCTTCGTTGCCCTCACATTTGCCCTACGCAGCTGCTGCGCACCTGCTGGGTGTGGACGCTGAGGGCCTGCGCAAGGCCCTCACCACCCGCACGCGGCAGACCCCTGACGGCCCCATCGTCTCGCCCATCGATGTCAAGGTGAGGTAGAGTGGGGCGACACAGACAGGCAAGGATGCTTGGCTCCTGTCTGTCAGGCGTGCTTTGTCGCTTGGTGGTGGCTGCTATGTCTTGACTGCCCTTTGACCATCGGCCCTGCCTCTTCCCACACACAGGCGGCTGAGGACAACCGCGACTCGCTGTCCAAGACCATCTACTCGCGCATGTTTGACTGGCTGGTGGAGCGCATCAACACCTCCATCGGCCAGGACGCCAATGCCGCCAACCTGATCGGCGTTCTGGACATCTATGGTGCGCTGTCGTGCTGTGCAGCGCATGTGGCTTGCATGCTTGCTTCAGTAGTCTGTGGTTGTTCACCCACGCCGTCCACCTGGCCGAACCATCACACCCATGCTTTATGCCTTGCAGGCTTTGAGCAGTTCAAGGAGAACGACTTTGAGCAGTTCTGTATCAACCTGGCCAACGAGAAGCTGCAGCAGCACTTCAACCAGCACGTGTTCAAGATGGAGCAGGTGCGCGGGTGCTGCTGCTCACAGCTTCCCTGCTCGCCTCTTGTCTGCCGTTGCAGCTGCTTGCGTTCATGCAGCTGCCCACCTGAGGCAGCATTGGCCTGTCCCACCACTGCTGCTCTGCAGGCGGAGTATGAGCGCGAGGCCATCGAGTGGAGCTATGTGAGTGTGGCTGAACGCCCTGGCTTGCCTGCCTGTTGGAGGGCGGTAACTGCTTGCTGCTGTGGCATGCAGCACCTTGAAGGCAGCACCTCGCACTCCATGCTGCGCTGACTTGCTCTGCTGCTGACCTGCCCTGCTGTTCCTCTCGGCCACCTCCCTGCAGATTGAGTTTGTGGACAACCAGGACGTGCTGGACCTGATTGAGGCGCGCATGGGCATCCTGGACCTGCTGGACGAGTCGTGCCGCTTCCCCAAGGTGGGCGGGGTGTGGGGCTGGGCAGGGCGGCAGAGGCAGCCTGCGCACGAGCTAGCTGAGCAAGGTGCTAAGGTGTGGCGGTTGCTGAGCCCCACCTTGGCTGTGTGCTTCCCCTCCTCTCTGCCGCCAGGCGACGCACGAGGACTTTGCCAACAAGCTGTACGGTGCGCCCAGCGTGTCCGACAGCAAGCGCTTCTCCAAGCCCAAGCTGTCGCGCACAGACTTCACCATCGACCACTACGCGGGTGAGCGCAGGGTGCAGTGGAAGGTACTGTACTTTGCTGCTCCAAGACCCACAGAGTGTCGTGCAGCAGCTGGTTCAACAGCGGCTCTCGCGCGAGGGCCAGTGGCCTCCTGGTCAGTCACACCCCAATTGTCGTGGATCGCCCTCGGCCTTGCTGCACTCACGCCACCCCCACCACGCTTGCAGGCGCGGTGACGTACCGCACCGACAACTTCCTGGCCAAGAACCGCGACTTTGTGGTGGCTGAGCACCAGGCGCTGCTGGGCGCCTCGGAGCAGGACTTTGTGCGCCAGCTCTTCCCGCTTGACGTGGACGGCCCCGCCGATGGCGGTGAGTTGCGGACAGAGAGGGTTTGAGCAGCGCAGGCCAGGCACAAGGAGTGAGCCACCCAGCTGCACCACGCCCCTGCCAGGGCCATGCATGCAAGAGGCTGCGCTGACTCCTTCTGCCCACCTGCTGCCCCCACCCGCAGGCAAGGGCGGTGCGATGAGCTCCTACAAGTTCTCCTCTGTGGGCTCTCGCTTCAAGAAGCAGCTGGGCGACCTCATGGTGGCGCTGCACACCATGGAGCCGCACTACATCCGCTGCATCAAGCCCAACTCCTTCAACCGCCCCATGGACTTTGAGAACATGAACGTGCTGCACCAGGTGGGTGTGGAGGGCAGCGTGGTGGTCAGGAAGCCCGCTGGGGCCCCCTGGCTGGTGCTTGGTGTGGAGACTGGTGGGCCTGCGAGGCTGGGCTGATGGCGTGCCGCTGCCGCGCTCAGCGCTGTGCCTCACCCAGTTGCCCTGCCCCCCTGTCGCGCCCCTGGTGTCCATCCACAGCTGCGGTGCGGTGGTGTGCTGGAGGCGGTGCGCATCTCGTGCGCAGGCTACCCCACCAAGCTGCCTTTCCTGGACTTCATTGAGCACTTCTGGATGGTGAGGACAGGGCAGTTGGGGGTTGACGGGGTTTCACAGGCATGCTGGCTGCCATGCTCGCAGGAGAGCCCATTTGACTCCTCCGCTCAACCCTCCCACTCTGGCCCTGCCTGGCGCAGCTGGCCACCGACAGCCCGCAGCTGGATGACCGCGAGTTTGTGCACCTGGTGCTGCGCCGCGTGCTGGGCGACGAGGGCTGGCAGATGGGCAAGACCAAGGTGGGATAGATGCTGGTGCCTCAGAGGCTGGTCAGCAAGCAAGCGTGGAATGGCTAGAGCCGCAGTTGCATGGTGCATGCGTGTGTGCTGGTATGTTGTCATTCAAGTCCCCTCCCCTCCCCACCTCTTGCAGGTGTTCCTGCGTGCCGGCAAGATGGCTGAGCTGGACAAGCGCAAGATGGAGGTGCAGCATGCGGCGGCCACGGTCATCCAGCGCCATGTGCGCGGCTACCTGGCCCGCAAGCACTTTGCCGCCGTGCGCAAGGCGGTGCTCACCATCCAGTCGGCTGCGCGCGGCATGGCGGCTCGCACCCTGGCCCGCAGCCTGCGGCGCACCAAGGCAGCCACGCTCATTCAGGCGGCGGTGCGGCGCTGGCAGGCGCGCACCCGCTTCTTGGCGGCAGTGCGGGCCACGGTGGCCATCCAGGCCGCCTACCGCGGCTGGCGGGCGCGGCTGTTTGCTCGCGACATCAAGCAGCATCACGCCGCGCTGCTCATCCAGACGCACTGGCGGCGGCACCGCGCGCAGGCCGAATACCAGCGCTACCGCAAGGGTGTGGTGCTGGTGCAGGTGTGTTGGGGTCGGTGTGGGGATGGGGTTTAGGGTTGGAAGCAGGCTAAACACGGCTTGGCTGTGCCAGTAAGCCCAAGCCCTGAAGTGCGGCTTTGCTCACATCATGTTGCCTGTGCTCACAACTAAACTCACTTCATGCCCTGCCACAGAGCCTGTGGCGCGGCAAGTGTGCGCGGCGGGAGCTGCGGCGGCGGCGTGCCGAGGCGCGCGAGGCGGGCAAGCTGCTGCAGGACAAGCAGGCGCTGGAGGTGAAGCTGCGCGAGATCCAGAACGTGCTGGAGACGGTGCAGGGCCAGCGCAACGAGCTGCGCCAGCAGTACCGGGTGCGTGGGTGGGTGGGCCAGCGATTGGGGTGTGGGCAGGTGTGGGCAGGTGGCTTGGCTCGCCAGTGGCTTGCCTGAGTACTTGTCGCCTGTGCTCCCATTCTTTTGCTTGCTGCCTGGCCGTCTGCCTCTCACCCTGCCTGCATCCCCACACCTGCCCTCTGCTGCAGGAGGAGAAGACGCAGCGCGAGGCGGCCGAAGCCAAGGTGGCCGAGCTGCAGCGCTCCATGGATGCCAAGCTGGCTGCTGCCGCTGCAGCCGCCACAGCTGCAGCGGCAGCCGAGGTGGCGCAGCGGCAGGCAGTGGAGGCGGAGCTGGCGGCAGTGCGGCAGCAGGTGGCGGCGAGCGCGGAGAGCTCTGCAGCAGCGCAGCAGCAGCTGGCGACGGAGATGAAGGAGCTGCGGGACAAGATGGCGGCCCTGGAGCGGCAGCGCGCAGAGGCGGAGGTGCGGGCCTGGACTCTGCCCTGCTTGGTGTAGTGAGTGCCTGCAGCCGGCAGCACGACATTGCCACACAGAGTGCTTGCCGCCCGGCCTCAACTCACGCGCGTTGGCCTGCCCTTCATCCGCCTGCCCACCTGCAGAGCAAGGCTCAGGCGGAGAAGGCAGACCTGATGAACCGGCTGAACAACGCGGTGGCGCAGCGCAACGCGGCGCGCGAGGAGGCGCTCATGCTGGAGGCCAAGCTGAAGCAGCTGCAGGTGTGCATGGGCCTGGACGATTCTGGGTTGACGGTACGGTGCATGGCAGGCATGGTGTGCAGTGGGGTCAGGTGCATTTGTGCTGCTTTCCCTCTGCACCAACAACCGCCCCTGCATCTGCCCCTGTGCAGGACGACATGCAGTCAGGGCGGCTGGCACCTGTGGCGGCTGGCGGCGTGGCGGGAGCGACAGCAGCAGCAGCAGCAGTAGCATCCTCAGCCGGCATGGTCACGCCTCCGCCTGCAGCAGCGCCTGCTGCCGGTGATGAGGGCATGATGGACCGCATGCGCCGCTTCATGCAGCAGATCCCCGGCACCTCGCCCATGGGCACCCCGCTGGCCACGCCTTCTGGTGGGTGGCAGGCTGAGGGCGTGGTGGGAGTGCCGCTGGTTTGCTGCCACATGTGCGCCCAAGCAAGCCGTTGCCTGCAAGGCCTGGAGAGGCTCACTCCACTAGCCGCCCTCCCCGACCACCCCCTCCCCTTGCAGGCCGGCTGGAGGGCGCCTCCACTGAGCCGCTGTCGGAGATGGACCGGCGGCAACGCGAGCTGTATGCAAAGCAGCAGCAGCTGCTGCGGGAGCAGCGCACTGCGGACCAGGAGAAGCTGCTGGCGGCCATTGGCGGCGACCTGGGCTTCCACGAGGGGCGCCCAGTGGCGGCCACCACCATCTTCCGCTGCTGCCTGCAGTGGAAGACGTTCCAGGCGGACCGCACGCCGCTGTTCGACCGCATCATTGCCACCATGGGCTCGCAGGTGGGTGCCGCTCGTGGGCGGTGCACAAGGGGTGGAAAACGGAGGGCTGGCCTGTGGAACGCCGGAGTCCCACGCTTGTCATGCAGCTGGGAACCACGCATTTAACCACCTGCCCCTCTGCCTGCTTGCCCTCTCAGGTGGAGCTGCACCAGGAGGACAACGCCACGCTGGCCTACTGGCTGTCCAACACCGTCACGCTCCTGTACCTGATGCAAAAGAACGTGAAGCCTGCCAGCGGCGGCGGCTACGCGGCGCGCATCAAGGCGTCCAGCCAGCAGGTGCGAAAAAGCGTGCACGGTTGCATTGGCAGTCTTGTTGGGATGTGACTGCGTCGCAGCTGCATTGTGGACCTTTTGTTGCGTTTGAAATGCTGGCTTCAATGCAGCACCCACCCCTGCTGCTCTTCAACTCTGCAGGTCACGCGCGGCCTGTTTGGCAGCAGCAAGGGCAGCTTCACCTCCTTCTTCACCCGCACCGGCTACGGCGGCGGCTCGCCCGGCCAGGGCATGGAGGCGTCCATCCACGGCGGCGCCAATGGCGGCTTCCGCCAGGTGCGCTCTGTGGTCTGGGATTGCAAGCGTCGCAGGGGCGGCTGCTGAGGGCATGTGGCCCAATGCTTGACTTGTTGGTTCAATTTCTTTGCTGGCATCGTTGACTCCCACAACACCTCACGCGCCCTCCGCTCCCCCCTCCTCCCACGCAACAGGTGGAGGCCAAGTACCCGGCCCTGCTGTTCAAGCAGCAGCTGGACGCGTTTGTGCAGAAGATCTTCCCCATGCTGCGCGACAATGTGAAGAAGGAGATCTCGCCGCAGCTGGCGGCCTGCATACACGCGCCGCGGCAGGCGGGCGCCCGTGGCGCGCGCCGCACCACCAGCGGCGCGGCAGCGCTTGCGGCGGCAGCAGCAGACGGGCAGCAGCCAGGCACCCCCGGCACGCCGGGCGGGTCACGACCCAGCACCGGCGGCGAGGCAGCGGGCGGCCTGTCGCCGCACTGGGCCAGTATGCTGCGCGTGTTTGACGTCCTGCTGGCCACGCTGCGGGAGAACCACGTGCCGCCCTTCCTGGTGCAGAAGCTGTTTGAGCAGCTGCTGTCGTTCGTCAACGTGCAGCTGTTCAACCAGCTGCTGCTGCGCCGCGAGTGCTGCTCCTTCTCCAACGGCGAGTACGTCAAGGCGGGCCTGTCCGAGGTGGAGCAGTGGATCTCTGCGGCCGGCGAGGAGTGGGTGAGTGCAGAGCATGGATGGAGCTGCTGGCTTGCCACGGGCTTGCCAACCAGTACAGGCAGAGATGACAGCAGCTTGGATTGCATGCAGGTGCTGTGCTCTGCTGTGCTCTGCTGTGGCTGCAGCTCCTGCGTGCCTGCTTGCTCACTCTCCTGCTGCCCTGCCTTTCCTCCTCTGGCTCAGGTGGGCGAGTCATGGAACGCGCTGGCGCACATTCGGCAGGCGGTCACCTTCCTGGTGATCCACCAGAAGCACCGCAAGTCGTTCCGTGAGATCACCGAGGACCTGTGCGGCAGCCTGTCGGTGCAGCAGCTGTACCGCATCTCCACCATGTACTGGGACGACAGGTGGGGCAACTGTGGGCTGGGCGGGCAGGCGTGGTGCGTGCAGGTGCCGCTGGGTTGTTCAACAGCAGACTGCACAGCACCAATTAAGCAGTGGCCTTGTTTTCATGCATTGCTGTTCCAACGAACCCCTTCTTCTACACCACTGCCCCTCCCGCCGCCCCGCAGGTACAACACGGAGACGGTCAGCCCAGAGGTGCTGGCACAGATGAAGACGGCGATGCAGGAGAGCAGCAGCAGCGCGGCCAGCCACTCCTTCCTGCTGGACGACGACTCCGCCATCCCCTTCACACACGCCGACGTGGAGCGCATGGTGGACGACAAGGCGAGTGGCGGGGGAAGCGGCGGGTGCTGGACAGTGAGCATTGTTGAAGCATTAGCGGAGTGGACTAAGCAAGACAATCGAGCTGAGGTGTCATGTACCCCACCTTCGGCTGCCGCAGGACCTGCTGGGCGAGACGCCGGTGCCCAAGCAGCTGCAGGACCAGCCGTCCTTCAGCTTCCTGCGAAAGCCGCTGGAGGTGGCGCTGCAGGCGGCTGGGCCGGCGGCTGGGTAGAGCAACCTTATGCCATGCACGCTGGCAGTGACATTACTTCAATGTTGCCCTGTCCGCTCCATACCTCGACCCTGCCAACCGACTGACATGCTTTCTCGCCCCGCCGCCATGCGAGGCAGCCGGGCCCCTGTAATCTTGTGATTGGCTGGGCGCAATGGCAAGCGCGGCGCTGTGACGGGCATGCATGGTACAGGCAGTCGATGAGAATCGTCGTGGCTACCTGATCAGCCTCATTGCAAGTCGGCCAGCCGGCTGCCATGCCAGAACTTGGTCGCTGCGAGCAGGCCGCTGGCAGACTGCACGCTGGCGGCTGCTGCAGAACATTCCGATCCTGAAACGAGCAGTCTGTGCAGAATTCGTGTGACAGGAGCATTGGAACGAGGCATTGCCCGGCCTCTTCTACCTGCACATCTGCCGCCGCCAGTGCCACAATCTTAGGGCAGCACACAGCCTCATAGAGCCCGGCGGCAGCGCCGCCCTCAGCTCCGATGCCGTGCATCACTCCTTGCGGCTGGTCTGCACCTCGTGCTCGGTGTCCCACAGCTCCTGCACAGGCACAGCAACAAGTGGATGGATGGCTCAGCTGTTGCACGCTGGTGAGCTGCATCGCCACATCACTCGACTCACAGACGATTGCCTCAAATGCGTGTATGCAGCACGCCAGCTTGTTGCCTGCTCAGGCCAGCGCCCCTCAGGCTCAGTCGACATGAGCGACACTGCTGCCCGCTGCTACATGCATGTGGCATTGCTGCATGGCAACACAGCCCCCCTCAAACCGCATGCGGTGCGCACCTTCAGCGTGCAGTAGGGACCCTCTGGGGACAGGAACCATGCGCCGTCCAACATCCTGCGGGGTCCAGCAGGGCAGGGTGGAGGAGGGTGCTGACACCTCATGGATGATTGAAGCGTGCCCAGGCACTGCTGCCATGGCTCCTGTCTCGGCGGCACGGCGCCCCGGCCCTCGAGCCACAGCTGCAGGCGAGGCGAGGTGTGGCAGGGCAGCACTTGAGCCTTGCAGATGCCCCCAGATGCAGGCACCTGCACTGCGTGTCCAGATCAGACAGCGCCTGGAAGTCCTCCTCGGGCAGGCGCCAGCTGGCGGCCGCAAGGTTGGACCTGAGTTGAAGGGGCCCAGCGGTGGGGCGCAGGTGCTGAGAAAGCGGTACTCAATGACGGCATAACTGGTGCAGGTGAAACATATTCGTTGAGCGTCGTGGCATGCTACAGTGGGCTGCCTACCACCACAGCCGCACCTCCCTGTGCTCACCGCAGGTGCTCCTCCTTAGTGGACTTGGGCAGGCAGGAGGTGCCACGCTGCACCGCCCATGCCACCGCCACCTCGACCGGCGCGCGACCGTGGCGCTCAGCAATGGCGCACAGGGTGGGGTCCTGCCGGGTTAGGGCCAGGAGCGCCATGAGAGGGAATCAGTGGACAATGGGCAGGCTGACTGAAGAGACAGCCGGGGCGCAGTCTGCCTGCTGATGCATGGCAGCTAGCATGCCCTTCAGGTGCAGCCGCCAGCCGGTGCAGCAGCACTGCACAGCACAGTGCACCATGCACAGCACACGCCTGCTCCCATTTGTGCACAGAAGGTGTGGCATGGACAGCGCCCATGTGCGGACAGAGGGCGTGGCGTGGACCGCATTAGACAGCATGCACCCGCACCTGCGACAGCACGGGCGTGCCCTCCCGCTTGAAGAATCCGGCGGTGTGGGGCGAGCCCAGCGGGGAGTAGGCAGTGACGTGGATGCCTCGCTCCTAAGACAGATGGGCGCACAATGGCGGGGCGGGGATGCATCCATATGGCAGTGTGTCATCCAGGCTGGAAGTGCATTGCTGCATAGATGCAGTGCAAGTTCGATACAGCGCATAACAGAACGCAGGCAAGGAGGCAGGTAGGCGCCCTTCAGAGCGGGGCCACCTCCACGCTCCACCTGCTTCCTGGCTTGCCTGGCACCAGCTGACCAGCTCGCTGTTGCGCCAGTAGGGGTGGGCCTCCACCTGCAGCCAGATGGTTGACCAATGGGGAGGGCGGTGGTTCAAGTGCACCCACAACCAGCTGATCCAGCGCAGTGGCAGCAGTGACACCACAGCATGGACGTGTCAAGATGGTGCAGCGGCAGCGAGAGCAGGAGCAGCGACAAGTGGCAGGCGGGAGCAGCATGGGTGCGCAGCATACCTGGTTGACGGCGGGGCGGATGCTGCATGCATCCAGGATGCCCTGCAGCTTCTTGCTGCTGAAGTTGCTTACGCCGATGGCCCTGCGCAGGAGGGAAGAAGAAGAATGGCGGTCACCAACCGTCGCGAGGGAAAAACGCGGTGCCACCATGTCAGGTTGGATGCGCTCATGCTCGAACCGGGCAGCGCCAGCAGCAGCGTCTCAACATGTGTGTTCAGATGCTACAGAACTGTGCTGTGCGGTGTGCTTATGTGAGCACCGTGCATGCTGAGCCCAGCCCAGCCCAGCCAGCCGCACCTGACCAGCCCCTTGTGCACCAGCTGCTCCATGGCCGCCCAAGTGGCCTGCACCAGCGAGCGCACTAGTTGAGCGCTCAATCGCTAGGGCAAGCAGCGCCAGGCTTCTCGCAATCCAACCCCAGGACGGCCGGCAGGCACTCCAACCAGGCAGCTCAAACGTCGGCCTATCCGGGCCGATGCAGCACAGCATCTTGGCAACCAGTATAGTCACCATGTATGGCCCACCTCCAGGGGCGGGTCGGGGGCGCTGCCGCTCTGCTGGCCCTCCACCACCGGCCAGTGCACGAGGTAGAGGTCCAGATAGTCCAGCCCCAGGCGCTGCAGCGACTCCCTGCATGATGTGGCGAACAAGAAGTGGCGAACAGCAAGTGAACCAGGTGGGGGTGGATGATCCCCGCGAGGCCCCAGCAGGCCAGGCTGCCGCACAGCTTCTATGGTGGCAGGAGGGAAGGTGAGTAGGCCACCTGACTGCCTAGCTGTAGGTGCAGGCGTGGCTTGCCTGCAGGCCGCCTCCACCCGCTCGGGAGCGTAGTCGCTGCAGGGCAGGAGGGCAAGGTGTGGGACGGAATCGCTGGATCAAGCAGACTTTTTGCCGCTGCGAATACCTTCCCCAGTAGGCACAGCAGCGGCGGTCCTTCGAGCGAATGCGAGTAGCTGCTGGGATCCAACAACCGGCGGCCCTCCTCCTCGCCTGTTCATCAGCTTGCTGGTCACCCACAGCTCTGTTGAAGCATCACACAGGGGCGGGGAACTGCCTTTGGCAGCCAGCAGGCTCTGACCAGACTTGCGTGCTAGATGCACTCAAGGCTTTCCATGCTACTCCTGCGCCAATCCAGCTGAATTGCCAGCCACATCAACCGCACAGCAACCGCCCACGCCCGCCTCAGCCTCACCTTCGCGCCGCACGGTTCCATCTTTCACCGCCGCCGCCAGCGCCGCCCCAACTTCGTCTTCGTTCTGGTACTCTGCAGCGGCGTCGATGTGGCGGTAGCCCAGCCTGGGTGGGAGCGGCCAGGACAGCAGCACTCAGTAGCTAGTAGCACTCAGCAGCTTGTTGTTGCAGCAAAGGAAATGCTGGGAAGCCGGCAAACGGTGCAGCGGCGGCGCCCGTCCAAGGTGCAACGGCCGGGGCAGCAGGTCTGGCGCTTGCACGCCGCCAAACAACCTGATGGCTGTCTTCACAGCATCCTCCACCTCCCCTCGCTCGAGCTGGGTCCAGGTGCCCAGCCCCACGAGTGGCAGGCGAGCTGCCGCAGGGAACACCGGGGCAGTGGGCGCCCGCAGCTGGGAGGTCTGGGTGGCACTCATGATGGCAGAGAGGGGTTGAAAGCAGGCTGGTCCTTCAAAGCATCTTGATCCGCCACCGCCGCCGCCCGGCAGGCGCGCCGCTGGGGCGTAGCCCTATGATGCCTCCACTAGTTACACGCAGCATCAAAGCAGGACACACACCTAACAGTGTGCAAAGCAATCAATCAAACATGTGCAGTGAGTTGTGCCACACATGCCCTAACCGCCTGCCGCCTCACCGCCGCACAGCTCGAGCAGCTGGGGTGCCGGGCAGCAGCAGTGAGGAGCGCACCGGCTGCGCCACCTCCCCATCACCTTCATCAGGTGCAGTCTGCTCCTGCTGGCGGCAGTGCATGGACAGCGGCTGGGTGACCTGAGAGGCAGGGCTGTGCTGCGAGGCTGCTGGCTCCGCTGCATGCCCATCTGCTGCCTCCGCCGCTGCTGGTGCCGCTGCCGGCGCTGGTGCAGGGGGAGGTGGTCCGGGGTAGAGCGCTGCGATGTGTGGGGGCAGCTCGTGCCAGAAGGGTGCATCCACAGCTAGCATGCGGGCTGCATTGGGGCGGAGAGCGATCATGTATGGGGGCTGGTGAGGTAGGGCGGAGTGTCAGCCTTTGGACCTGCTCTGCTGTTGATGCACAGCTGTGAGCGTAAGCCACCGCCCCCTGTGCATGCCACTGGTCACCCATGCATTGTTGAAGCCACCAGCCCTGACCTGCTTCCATCTCCGAGCCAAGCACCGCATCTGCCCGCTCCGCCGCCCGCCGCCTGGCAGCCAGCATGTCTGCACTGGTGGCCTCCTCGCGCCAGCAGGCATCTCGGAAGCGCTGCAACCGCTCCACCCGCGCCTTGAGCTCCTTGGCCTGCCGCTCCCACTCCCAGCGGGCCGCCCCCTGGCGCAGCTTGTCTCGCTCCCGCTGCACACCGCGCAGCTTGCGCTGCAGCAGCAGCACCGCCCACTCTATGGAGCTGCGGCGCAAGGGAGGGCAGCGGGGCAGCTAACCGTATCAGGAGGCGGCGCCAACTCGCAGCAGCTGGGCTGTGCTGCAGCACCGCCGGCGGCCTGCACAGCACTGCACCGCACCACCGGGGCAAGTGTGCCCGTGCTCCTGGCCCACAGATGGCATGGCAGGAATGAAGGCAGCAAGCCTTGCCTGCGCATCTCGATGCGGCGGCACAGGCCGGTGGGGTTCCACTTGGGGTGCGGTCCCTCACTGTCGGTGCCTGCCCCGCCAAATGTGTGCTCCCAGCCCGAGGCCACGCCCTCCCAGCTCTGAGCATACCTGCCAAGGTGGTTGGGCAGGGCGGCAGTGGCAGTGGGTGGTTGAACCATGCACGTGCAATGCAACGCAGGGCACCTTTAGTGCATCGAAGTTGTGCAAAAGCCTCAGTCAGGGAGGCCCTGCTCTCTTGGACTTCGTTTGCTGCTCCCACCCCCCTGTTCTGGCTCCTCGCACAGCACACCCTGCCCCACCCCTCTCCCCCACCTGGCGTCCTCGCTGAACACACAGATGGATCGGCGCGGCAGCAGCACCTGCACCTCATCCAGGCCGCGGCCCGGCGGCGGGTGCAGGTGGAGCACGCAGCTGGCGCCGGTATTGACCATCACGCAGGTCTGCGGGGTGAAGGGAAGCACGAGAGCGTTTTGAAGTCAGCGGGATGTGCTGCGCCTGCCCATTGCGCCGCCCTGCTTGTTTGCGAGCAGGCACAGGGCATGCTGGGCAGGCACAGCGCATCGCTGGCCAAGCGCAGCTGCCGCGGCCGGCTGCTGTTAGGGGCAGAAGTGTAGCAGGCACCCCCTCCTGTTCCCCTTGGACACGCTTCATCACGCTTCATCCCGCCCCGTGCGCACCTCGCCCCAGCTCCCTGGGTGGTCCAGCTGCGGCGCGTCCACAGGAGGACCTGCGCAGCAAGTCTGCACCCGCACGCTGTCTGGCGTCTGCATGTCTGGCAGCAGGCCGCAGTCGCGCACCGCGTTGGCCAGCTGGAAAACATCCTGATTGACCTGCTGCTGGGCGGCGGGCACCGGGGCGCAGCCCAGCTGAAACAGCCGCTGCTCCATGCCCTCGCTAATGGCGTTCACAGCCAGGTGCAGCCCTGCAATGTTCTCCACATCGTGCACCACGTAAAAGCCAGCGGCGGCAGGCGCCGCCATGCTGCGGGGGAGGGTGGGGAAAGGAAGACAGGTGCGACGAGCCCTGAGTGGTGGCGGCGGCGGCGGCGGCGGCGGCAGCGAGCGGCGGCGTTGGTGCAGCACCGCTTGAGCGCGCCTGCTTGCCACTGTGCGGCCGTCGCCTCCACCTGCCTGGCGTGCCTGCTGGCGCGGCTGCCTGCTGGAGGGTTGCTTGCTGTGCCTAGGGTAGCAGCAGCACGCTCGCACGCAGTTGGGCCTCTCACAGTCCCTGTGCTAGTTCTGCAATCCCAGCTTGACCATAGGCTCTAAAGCCGAGCTGGAAGCAAGCTCAATGCTCCAAGATGCCTGCCTCATGGAAAGCCGAGCTAGCAGCTCACTGTCACTGAAGATCGCTGGACCCTCGGCTGCCCCCTCCCACAACTTCACCAGTCTCCGCCCCCCCTGCTTCGGCCACAGGCTGCCCTCGCTTACCAAGCCTTGGGATCTGCCACACACCGCCTCCAGGGAGGCAGCAGTCCAGACCAGCAGGATGGAATCGGAGCACAGATCTGCAGAGGGCTGCTGCAGCAACTGCGGCGGTGAGCTTGGCGACGGTCGCGGCACCGCCGCCGCCGCCACCGCCTGCTTCGACGACCTGCCCGACGCGCTGCTGGGCCGCATCTTCGACAGCAGTGGAGCAGATAGCAGGTGGGTCGTCGCTGGGGAATTTTCGCCTGGCCCGCATGCGCCACTGGCAAGCCTGCGGCACTCTGCAGCTTCCTACTGTGTGCCCCCATGCCACGTTTGGCCGCAGGCCCAGCATTGCACTGGTGAGCCGGCGCTGGAACCAAGTGCTGCATGCCACTCCTTCCATCTGGCGCTACTACGAGCTGTCAGCCAGCCCGCTGGTCCTCAGCCCCGGCCGGCTGTGGTGGAGTACGGAGGAGCAGGAGGGCTGGCTGGCTGCCAAGCTGAGCCAGCTGCGGCGCATCGGCCCGGCTGTGGAGTGGCTCATTCTGGGCGACACAGCCGGCACGGATGTGATGCCAGAGGTGCTGCAGTGCCTGGCCGACTCCCAGCTCACCTACATCAGCGCCTTTGATTACGGCGTGCCACTGACAACGGCAGCCATGAGAGCGCTGGCCGGCCTGACGCGCCTGCACACCATCGAGTTTGAATGGGCTGACCACCCTCTGCCTGCCAACGCTGGCTGGGCGCTGGGCCGGCTCACAGCTCTCAGACAGCTGGACCTTGCATTCCAGTGGCTCCCTGCTGAGCTTCCAGCAGCGCTGGCCCGCCTGCCGCACCTGACATCGCTGACGCTGTGCAGCGTCAAGGCGCTGCCCGCTGTGCAGGCCCTCACGGCCTTGCGGCAGCTGCGCTTGCTGTATTTGATGGAGGAAGAGGCCAGCACGGGCCTCACCGTGCTCCCTGTGGCACACTTCCCTGGCGCCACACACCTGGTGTTTGCCTCCCCACAGCTCAAGGCAAGCGGGCGGTGGATTTGGTGTTGTAATCAACGTGCTACCCTTCTTATGTGTTTACCTAGCCGCGCCGTGCCTGCCCTTACCCGGCTTGTGCCCTGCTCGAATGCACTGCAGGTGGGCGCATTCGATTTCACAACCACCGTGGCAGGGAGAAGGTGCCAGGCTTGGGTTTCATGCGTCAACCATTTGCTGCTGCAGCACATGGCTTTGACTGAAAGCGGCTCCCTGGCAACAGTGGTGCATGCCCTCATACCAGCCAGCCAGCGGGCGCAGTTCTTTGGACTCGAATGGTGCACGCTGTCCCCTGCGGCTTGGCAGCCGGGCGGCGAGCTTCTGAGCTCTGTGGCCTGCCTCGATGTCGTGGAATGCCGGCACGCAAACGGCGGCCACGTTCCAGCAACCCTGGACAGCCTGCTGCAGTTCATGCCTGGGCTTGAAATTTCCCGGTTCACCAACTGCGATTTCAGCAGCGGCCTGCCCGCAGGGCTGCGCCAGCTCACGGGCATTCAAATCCTTCATCTGGATGGCGCCCGGCTGCTCAGCCTGCCAGCGCTGGACTGCATGCCAGGTGTGAGGTTTCGCAGCAGCGCTGCAACAGTTTGGAACGCTTTGCTTGCACCCTGGCCTGGCGCTGCCTAACGAGCAAATGCTGTGTGGTGTGCACATGGTTGCCCACCCAGGTAGCTCCCGCCCCCCAAACCGACCTGCCTGTCCTGCCTGTTGCCCCCGTCAGGCCTAGAAAGGCTGTCGTTGGACAACAACCAGTTCCGCCAGCTGCCCTCGCTTGGCGGCGCTCCCAACCTGACAAGCCTGAGCATCCAACACAACCCCAGGCTGGTGCTCAGCGCTGCCAGCGTGGATCAGCTGGCAGCCGAGGCCCCAAACCTGCAGGAGCTGACCATGGGCGGGACCGCTGCCGCTGCAATTCGGCTGACCAAGCACCTGGCCGGCCTGTCTCTGACCTGAACCTGCTGCATGAACAGAAGCTCCGTTTCCTGCTGCCTGCTCCACTGGCTTTCGCCCTTTCGCAAAGCACACTCCCAGTCCTACCTGCATGCCACTCGCACAACCCCTCGACTGCTTGCATGCACCGCTCAGGGACATGTGCCTTTGTTGCACTCATTGCAAGTTCGTCAAAGGCTGCCCAGCATGTGTTGAGTGCTTCCCGAGCTGATCAGGCTGGAGGCTGGCGGTGCCGCCTCTGTGCCATGCCACCTCTGATGGCGCCGCTGTGCATGTGCTGCTGGCCAGTGCAGCCTCAACCCGGTTGCCCTGGCTGCCTCGTCCAGCAGCAACAGGGCGCACCACCGCACCCTTGGACGCCCCAGGCGCCTGCCCCGGGGCCCACACGCAGCCCAATCCTTGCGCTGAGCGCAGTAGCCTGAGCACGCCCTCCCCAGCAGCCTCTGAACCCGCCAGCAGCGCAGCATGGAGGCTGCAGCCTGGCCCAGCAGCCAGCGGCGGCGCGCCAGCGGCAGCAGCGGCGGCGGCGGCGGCGCCTGCATAGGCGACCTGCCGGACGCGCTGCTGAGCCGCATCTTCGAGAGCATTGAGTGGTCGCACCGGTATGCCAGCAGCATTGGAATGCATCTTGTTGTAAGAGGAGGATGCACCTGCATCAGGATTCCATTTCTTCACTTCTTCCCCCTTCTGCAGGGCAAGCGTTGCATTAGTGAGCCCGCGCTGGCACCGCGTGCTGTATGAAACACCCTCTCTGTGGCGCAGCTTTGAGCTCAGCGCACCGGCTGCACTTTTTGAGACGGGCGGCAGCTGGAGTGTGGAGGAGCAGGAGGGCTGGCTGGCTGCCAAGCTGAGCCAGCTGCGGCGCGTCTGCCCAGCAGTTGAATCTCTGGCCGTGGAGCGCACGGCTGGTGCAGACGTTTTGGCCGATGTCTTGCTGAGCGTCAGATCCTCCCGGCGGTTGACACGCATCGCCGCTGGTGGCTATGAAGAGCCACTCAGCGCGACAGCCGTGCGGGCCCTGGGCAGCCTGACGCAGCTGCAAGATGTTGCCATCGGCAACACCTACGATGCCCTGCCACCCAACTTTCACTGGGCGGTTGGAAGGCTCACAGCGCTGCGCTCGCTGGCCCTGCAGTCCTTCTGCTTCCCTGCCAGCCTGCAAGCCATGCTGGCCTACCTGCCGCACCTCACCAGCCTTGTTCTACGCAGCACAGATCCGCTCCCAGATCTGCGGCCGCTCACTGCTCTAGCGCAGCTGCGAGAGCTGGAGCTGTCGGAGGTGGTAACCCATGACGGCTTGGAAGTGCTGCCTGCATCAGCCTTCCCTGAGCGGACCTTTGCTTCTTTTCAGTCGGAGGCTCTCAAGGTGAGCAGCCCGCTTCGAGCAGCTCAGCGCTAATTCAGCTCGGGGTTCGCGCGAGCGCGGTCTCGTGCGCTGCGCACAGCTGCCCTCACCCATGCTGCCCCAAGGCGAGGGACCCCATCTGCACTCTGTACAGGTTGGTGACTTCTTGCAATTGGCAGCATATGGGGCCAACGGGAACCACGCATCCTGTGTGTTTAGCCGGGATGCCGCATCCCGGCTTGAGGCAAGCTGCATCACACTGACCAACATGTGGCTCACGCACAACGGCGCTGTGCACTCCCTAGCATGGGCGCTCAAGCCAGCTGGGTGTGAGGTTGCCCAGCTCCAGCTGAAAGGCTGCGTGCTGTCTGCCGATGCATGGCATCCAGCTCCCGGCGAGTGGGGCACCGTGACTACCATGAAGGTTGAAGAATGCGTGGGGCCTTGGGTGGACAGCGGCCCAGCCATAGCTCTAGATGCGGCCCTGCAGCAGATGAGCAGCCTGCGCAGCCTGCACATTGCCAAGTGCAACCTCAGCAGCGGCCTGCCCGCGGTGCTCTGCCAGCTGAGCGGCCTCACGCACCTGTCCCTGTGCGGAGCGCAGCTTGCCTACCTCCCGCCTCTTGCCTGCATGAGCGGTGAGCCTGCCCGGGTGGTGAGCATGCACCTGCGGCGCCCAGGGAGTGCTGTGCAGTTTCTCAACCTGCCGTCCCTGTGGCAGCTGCACTACACTGCGGAGACACGACTTGCAACTGATTGCAACCGATGTCCCCCTTTGCGCCTTGCAGGGCTTCAGTGCCTCAACCTCAATTCCAACACGTTTGCTCAGCTGCCCTGGCTTGGCTGGGCTCCCAGGCTGCGGCTCTTTTACATTGAACACAACCCCAACCTGCTGCTGGATGGTGCAAGTGTGGAGAGGCTGGCGGGCGATGCGCCCAACCTCCGCTACTTCAGCATCGGTGGGCCAGCGGCGGCAGGCGCACGGCTGGCCAGGATGCTGCATGGCGTGACTGTGGCGTGAAGCTGCTGCGGCTGCTGCACGCAGCCATTGTTACGTTTGCTTCCCATCTCTCTGCATGCCATCCTGCACTTGTCCTTTTGTTGCCCTGGTGAAGCGTGCGCTCAGCTTGCACAGCCACACCAGGCCGGCCTGCGCCGGAAGCGTTGAAGTGGCACCAGGGGCTGTGACGGAAGGGGCAGCTCAATCGCAGGCTGATCTACTCCTGCAAACAAGCCGTGGGGTTCCCATGCACCACTGCCCACGCTCATGCCGCCGTCGCCCATCAGCCACCGCCGCCGGAAGCTAGCCAGCAGAGCTTCCCTCGTCCATCAGCGGTAGCTCTATAGACAAGGTGCTCTTCAGCGGCCAAGGACGTCACCAGGCGCCTGCCACACGCAGCCCAACCCTGCGCCTAGTGCCCACGCCCTGCTCAGGCTCGCCCCAGCAGCCTCTGAACCCGCCAGCACCCAGCATGCAGGCAGCAGCCGGCCCCAGCAGCCAGCGGCGGCGCACCAGCGGTGGCGGCGCCGGTGGCGGCAGCGGCAGCAGCGGCAGCAGAGCCACCATGAACGACCTGCCGGACGCGCTGCTGAGCCACATCTTTGCACTGACAGGCAACGCCAGCACTGTCGGGCGAGGTTCAGCTCATCGTTCGTGATGCAACCCTCTAGCCCTGGAATGCCTGCCTCCAGCCTACCTACCAGTCCAGCGTGGCCGCTACCCCACTAACGCAGGGCAAGCGCCACGCTGGTGTGCAAGCGCTGGCACAAAGTGTTTTATGCCACCACCTCTCTGTGGTGGCGTGTGGAAATTAACGAGCCCCGCGACCTGGAGGTTCAGGACCGGGAGGCCTGGCTGGCAGCCAAGCTGCGCCAGCTGCGACGCGTGGCGCCGGCGGTTGAGAGCGTGGACTTTTGCGCTCTGAAACACTCTGAAGGAACTGAAACGATGGTGGATGTGCTGCAGTGCCTGCAGCCAGGGGTGCTGCAGGACTTGGATGCCATCTCCTACAGCCCAGCCCTGACCGAATCTGCCATGCGGGCACTGCGGCGCCTGACGCGCCTCACCAGCCTCAGCCTCGGTAACGGTGGTAGCGGCGCGCCTGCCAACTTCAGTTGGGCGCTGCGGCAGCTGCCAGACCTGAGTGAGGTGACTCTACGGTTCGATGCGATCCCTGCTGACTGCATCGCCGTGCTGGCAGGGCTGCCGAGCCTGCAAAGCGTGGATCTGTCCAGCTCCCAGCCGCTGCCGGATGTGCAGCCCCTCACAGCACTGACTGAGCTTTACCTGCTGAGCTTGGAGGAACGGCAGGCCAGCACAGGCCTTGCGGTGCTGCCCGCAGCACATTTTCCGGGCATGTGGCACGTCACCTACAAGTCCCCGCTCCTGCGGGTGAGCATGGATCGATCAGCTGCCTCTTGATGCGTGAGATTCATGCATGTGTGTGTTGCACACTCAGATCGATGCACATTGTGTGTGCTGCTGTCTTGCTTTGCCCTGCAGGTGGGCAATACACTCTACTCAGCATCACATGGCGCGCATGGCAAGGCCTTCCTGGTTGCATCGCGAGTGTGCAAGCTCAAACTGGAGCGCATGCACTTGGATGCGCACGATGCATTTGGCCAGCTGGTGCGCGCACTGAAGCCGGCAGGAGGGCCTGTCCAAGAGCTGCAGCTGCGCCAGTGCACTGTCTCTGCTCAGGCCTGGAGCGCAGGTGGCGAGCTGGCCGCCGTAACTTCCATGCTGTGCCGCATCCTGGCTGCCCCTCATGGCGGCCTGCCGGCGGCGCTGAGTGCCGGGCTGCAGCACATGGCCAGCCTGCGCACCCTGGAAATCAGCTCCTGCAACCTTAGCAGCGGCATCCCTGCCGCGCTGAGCCAGCTCCCCACGATCACCAGCCTCACAATCAATGGTTGCATGCTGAGAGGCCTGCCCTCGCTGGCCTGCATGACAGGTGAGTGGTGCGCTGGAGTGGATGCACGGCAATCTGTGTTGTTGGCGCTCCCACTCTCTGCCCTCTCGTGCGCGCTACAGGCAGCACTAAGAGCCCTGGATATGGCCCCCCAACTTTGCAGTGCTGGAGACCCTTTGCCTGGATTCCAACAGCCTCATCAGGGTGCCACGCCTGGGCAGCGCTCCGCGCCTGCAGCGGCTGTGGCTGAGGGCCAACCCCAACCTTGTGCTGGATGCGGACGCTGCCGCCCGGCTGCCAGTGGAGGCCCCAGCGCTGCAGGAGCTGTTCGTCGGCGGGCCGGTGGCAGCTGTGGTCAGCTTGGCCAGAAGCATGCCACAGCTCAGGCTTCTGTAAAGCGCCTGTTTGCATGCTCAGGGCGTTCAATCATCGCCATCCGCCTGCTGCAGCGTACAGCCTGCCTGCGACACAGCGTGCATGCCTTGCTGCCACCTGCCTGCATTGTTTTTTACTGGACCCGGTGTGATGAGTGCATGTAAATGCTTTGCAGTGCGGTGCGGCACGGTGAGAACTGATCTGAGGGCGGGAGCGGAGAGGGATGAGGTACGGCAGCAAAGGCGGCACACCCTGTGCAATGTCACGGGGCGCCGGTGGTTGGGTACAGTCCGAGATGGCGCATGGCTGCTGGTTATCTCAGCGGCAGCTGCACGGTTCACATCATGCCAGTAAGGTAGCCGTAGGGCACCTCCAGGTGCTGGTCGCTGCCCAGGCGCGGCTTCATGTCGTCCTGCAGGCAAGCAAGCCGGTGGGGCACAGCAGAGTGGGAGCAGGGTCACCACGCTGCGTGAACAACGCCAGGCATGGTCACATGGCAAGGAGTCGCCCTGCACCCAACCCAAGACACGCAAGCCGCGGCCGCGTTTGTACTGGCCACGCTGCTGCACGCACCCGCATCATGCTGCGGATCTGCAGCGCCACGATGCCCACGCTGCCGTCGCCAATGGCGGCGGTGTCCCACTGCGGGGAGGAGGGCAGGGGGTGGGATGGGAAAGCATGAGAGAGTGGCATGGCCGCTGGCAGGTGTGCAATGCGCGGCCAGGGTGCGGCACCCAAGCCGCCTCCTTCATCTCTCCCACGCCTACAACAACAACCTCTGAAAACCCAGCGAGTAGGGCCAGGAGCGCACCCGTGCCACCGGCACGCTGGGCAGGCTGCTGCCAACCCTCTTTCACCAGCAAAGAGAGCATGGATTGAGCGCACCTGCACCACGGGCATGATGGGCAGGCTGCTGCCGACCAGGAAGACCTCCCTGGACGCCTTGGCCTGCTCCACGCTGATGTGGCGCTGCTCCACCCGCCGAATGCCCTCCATGCCCGCAGCAATGGCCTGCACCAGGTGGGCCGGGTGGGCCAGGTGATGTTAATGTGCCAAGTGCCAAAACATCCAACAAACCTACAGCCAAGGACTGCCCCCGCAGCCATTCAGTGAATGCTGCCCAGCTGGGGACTCCCCAAAAGCAGTGGGCCCGCCTGCGGCAGCAGCTCCATCATGCACTGTTCGCTGATTCAGCCTGGAGCAACTCCGAACTTCAACAAACCAGCTACCTACAGCTTCATCACCCCATCCTTCCATCCCCATCCTCACCCCCGGCAGCAGCTCCATCATGCGCTGCACCGTGATGCCGTTGAGCGCCGACTCAAAGGGCGGCACCACCAGCGTGCCGTCCTCCTGCACAGGGGGGCAGCAAAGCCGGTGCACAGGCGCCATGAGGAGTGGGCCAGGTGGGCGCAAATGCTGCTGCACTGCTTTCACCTGATTGAAGCCATGCCCACGGCATGGAGCACAACAGTTCACTTCCTGAATCCCCCCGCCAGCACGCAACCACACGCCATGGCGAAGCAGTGCACAGCCCACTGCCGCAGCCCCGGCTGCCTCACCAGCAGGCAGGCCACGTTCATGTTGGGCCCCTCGCTCACGTTGCCGTCGGCGTCCACAAAAATGCCCTGCGGCAGCGGTGCCGGCCCGAGCAGCAGGTCATGAGTACCACCGGGCTGAGCGCAATCTTTGGTAGCCTGCCATCCTCACAATGACGCGTTACATCCACACTACAATTCGCACCCACCCGGCCACACCCCGCTGCCCGTGCATCCATCAGGCACGTTGGGCACCCGGCACCCGGCACCCCTCCCCTCCACCCTCCGCC
>VIYQ01005885.1:0-18676 GCA_009928355.1 Chlorella sp. CH2018 | reverse complement strand
GCATTCGCGCCAACATGCCGGTGGCACAGGTGGGGCCAGCGCGCCGGGTCGCACGTGAGTTGGGCACGTGAGGCGCCAACATGCCGGCTAGGCCGATGGGCGCTCCTCCGGCCGCTGCCCCTGCAGCCGCAGATTGTCAACGGTACCACCAATGGAGTGGTGACGGCAGAGAACGACTTCCTGCAGGGTGAGCGGTGCCTGCCGCTGACTGCCCCTTGCAGGCAGCCAGAGGGGGGTGAGGAAATGAGCTGACGTCTTAGCACCCAAGCATTCTGCACAAAGGCCAACCCTCCTCCCCCTGCAGGCATCACCAACAAGGGCCTGCGGGCCGTGCTGGCGCAGGTGCAGGTAGGAGCATGCCTGCAAGCCCCCTTCACGCTCGATGTTGCCAGCCCCATGCTGCAACTGGTTGCCGCATGCTGCACTCCTAGGGGCACCCCTTACCTCCTCCCTCCCCCCGCTCCCTCCCCTCGTCCCCTGCCTGCCCAGGAGCGCGACCCCCACCAGCCAGAGTTTCTGGCAGCAGTGAAGGAGGTGGCCACCGCCCTGCAGGTGGGCAGATGGGCGAACCGGAAGGGAATAGCAAACCAGCCCCAGCTGCAGGGTGGACGAGCCCCGCTCGGCTGCCGGGCATGAGCACAGATCCCAACCAACGGCCGCGCCACAAGCGAATGCTCGGAGGGGGCGGAAGCGCGCCCGCTTGCCCTGCAGCGGCGGGAGGGGTGTGCTTGCCTCGCTCGCGACAAGACAAGTGGGCTGATCTCTGCTCCTCCTGCTTTCCCTCTGCTGCAGCCCGTGTTTGAGAAGCGGCCCGAGATGCTGCCCGTGTTTGGCATGATGTGCGAGCCGGAGCGGGCCATCGTGTTCCGCGTGCCCTGGTGCGCTCCTGTGCTGCAGCACTGTCGGTTATCTTCCCCGCCGACTTGGTGTTGCCGACTTGTGCTCCGATTGCACCGACTCGCCTGCTGCACCTGTGTGTTTGGGAAGCGCATCTCCAACTGTCGAGCGCGCCGCCCACCATGTGTCTCAATACAAAGCGTGCCCTAGTGCGCCTGGCTCTCCTCTGCTGGGGGTAGCATTGCACCGCCACTGCGCAGAACTGCTGCCGCTCCCATGCGACTGACTGCATCCACCAGCCGCAACCTGCTCCCGCTGCCACCCTCCCCGCCAACGCAGGCTGGACGACGCCGGCAACCTGCGGGTGGGTTTGGCTTGCGTGCTGCGGCGGGTTTGCACCTGCAGTGCCGCTGCGTTTGCTCAGAGGCCTGCTGCGCCTGCTGTGCCCGCAGTGCCGCCGGCTCGTGGCCCGCGGGTCAGGCCTCCCATCCACGCCCGCTTTGCGTGGCGGCTCAACGGGAGAGGGGACCGCCCTCAAGCAGCCCCCTGCACCTGCGCCCAGGGCTCACCCCACTTGACCCCTTCCTTGCTGCGTCTCGCTGCCACAGGTGAACCGCGGCTACCGTGTGCAGTTCTCCTCTGCCATCGGCCCCTACAAGTGAGCTCCTCCCGTTGCTGGTCTGCTCATCCAGGGGCCCCAACCAGCCGGCGCCTGCATGCTGGCAGCGCTTCCCGCCCACCCCGCCGCGCGTGCTTTCCACAGCTTTTTGGCCCTGCGCTGCTGCCACGCTTTGCAAACACGCATTACAGCGCCTTTGCCAGAGCAGTGCTTCCCCGTCCCACCCCTCCCCCTGCTTCTCCCCCCAGGGGCGGCCTGCGCTTCCGCAAGGACCTCACCCTCTCGGTCATCAAGTTCCTGGTGAGTGCCTCGGTAACAAACTGGCACTTTTTAACTGATTGAGCGTCGAGCTGTCCGTATGATGGGCTGCAACATTTGACCACTGGTGAGAATTGCGCCACTCAGGCGGCGGCTGGCAGCACCACCACACCTTGCGACTGGAGCGGCGTTGATCTTCAGGCCCAGGGCAGGCTCCTCGACGATTGTCATGCTGCGCCAAGCCTTCAGCTATGCCGCAACTGCCGAACACTGCCGTGCCTCGCTTCTCGCCTTTTATTGCAGGGCTTTGAGCAGATGTTCAAGAACGCGCTGACCACGCTGCCCATGGGCGCCGGCAAGGGCGGCTCCGACTTCGACCCAAAGGGTGGGTGCGGCTGAATGCACCACTGTTTGTTTGTCTGTGCGCACGGTTTGCAACTTGGTTGGATGGCATAGGCCGGCAGGGCGTTGCGCGGTCTGCAACCTCGGCCCCAAGGGTGCGGCTGGCTCTATTCGGAGCAGGCCACTTGCAACTGCTGGACTGCACTGCCTGCGGGCGGGCAAGCGCTCAGGGTCATGCAGTAGCTACCTTTTCACGCTGCCACCATGACGCGCTGCGCTGCGCGCAATAGCACCGCCGCGATCCAGCTGCCCGGGATGGGTTGACAGCTTCTTGCGCCCACGCCCTTGCAAGCGCATGCCGCCTTTCCTTACATCTGAAACGCAGACAAGAGCGACGCCGAGATCCAGCGCTTCTGCCAATCCTTCATGGTGAGCTGCTTGTGGTGCCTGCTGCCTGCCTCCTGCGCTAGCGTTTGCTGGCTATACAATGGCAGAAGGCCCCACGACATGCTTCCGCCAGTCCTTCATTGTGAGGGCAGGCCTGGGCTGCGTCTTTGCAGCCCGCCCTGTCCCGCAGCGTCACTGGTGCCAGTTGCCAACCCCTGCTTCTTCTGCTGCCTTCCTGTGCTTCCCCCCTTGCAGACCGAGCTGTACCGGCACATTGGCGCGGTGAGAACTTGCTTTGGGCGCAGCATGTGCAGGCTCTTTAGCTCTTGCCAGCCCGAGGCAGCCAGCCGGGCGGGGGGCTTGAGCTGATCGCCACCCGTGCTTGCCGCTGCTCGCCTCTTGCTGGTCCCCCGCACCGCCCACTGTGCATAGCCTTGCACTGCCGCTCAAGCTGCCCACTGTCCTCTGGCCCTGATCGCTGTGCAGCACACCGATGTGCCTGCGGGAGACATTGGTGTGGGTGAGTGCAAGGCTCTTGGGCAGCAGGCTCTCTGAGCAGCAGGCTCTTGGGCAGCAGGCTCTCTGGGCAGCAGGCTCTGGGCAGCAGGTCTTGGCCACGTGTTGCCTTCACCAAGCTTGCCTGCGTGCTTCTCATTTGGCTCGCCAGTCGAGACCGGCTGCCTAACTGCGGTCCGGCGCAGTGCATCACAACCAACCAGCAGCCAATAACGGAAAGGTTGAAGTACTGTGGTTGTTTGACCCGCCTCTCTCACATGTCGCTCTGGCCCCCCACCCAGGCGGCCGCGAGATTGGCTACCTCTTTGGCCAGTACAAGCGCATTACGGGGCTGCACACCGGCGCGCTGACGGGCAAGGGGTGAGCTGGCTGCCTTTTGAGCACTGCTGAGCGTGTCTCTTTTGTGGTCCCCCGCTTGCCTGACGCTGTTGTACTGCGCTGCATGCAAACACCGGTGCACTGACGGGCAAGGGGTGAGCTCACGTCACTGCCTTGTTCGCCTGCTGCTGCGGATCTGGTCAACTGCGTGCACGATGCGCTTGTGCCGCGCTGCACAAGTGCGCGTACAAAGCTTGGGGTTGGCAGGCTGCTGTTGCTCAGACGTCGCGTTTTGCAGCTTGGGCTAGTGCTGGTGGGCCCCAGATCCGCCCTTATGCCGCCGGCAGTCTGCTGTTTCCAGTTAGCGACCCGATTCGGAACCACCGAACTGAACTGGACCCCCATGCTTTCTTTGCTGCCGCAGGCTGGACTATGGCGGCTCCCAGATCCGCCCCGAGGCCACCGGCTTTGGCACCGTCATCTTTGCGCAGGCGGTGCTGACTGATGAGGTGGGTGCAGGTCTGGGAATGCCCAATCTGGTGCAACGCTGGAGGCAGCCTGGTGGGCTGGGCACCAGTCGTGACGAGGTCTGGCATTTTGCATGGCTTGAACCCACTTGCTTTGCCTCGCCACCCCTGTGTTGCAGGGCAAGACGCTGAAGGGCAAGCGCTGCATCGTGACCGGCAGCGGGTGAGCCAGCGCGTACCTACGGCTTGCGCATTGTTGCAGGGCGGGGGTGGGAGGCAGGCAGCCACCGCTCACCAGCCTGCCCACAGGAGTTGACTGCACTCACATCCATCTACACCATCTGTACCTGCATTCTTGCTGCGCGGCCCTGCAGCAATGTAGCACAGTATTGCCTCTCCCTCCACAAGTTAACCACACCAACTTCTTCTTTCTTGCTGCGCGGCCCTGCAGCAACGTGGCGCAGTACTGCGTGATGAAGCTGCTGGAGGAGGGTGCCACCGTGCTGGCCATGGTGCGCTGTTGCATGCTGCTACAGCTGTGGTTTACTGTCATGTGTGGATGCAGTTGATAGTGATGGTGTGCTGATCACCTCGCATCTCGCGTGACGAGGGGCCACCGTGCATGGTGTGCTGGCATTACGAGCTACTCTTATCTTAGCCCGGCATTGCTGTGGTGTAAAGGGTGGTCCGTACGTGATCTCCCTGTACGTGACGCCAAGCCTCACATGAACGCCTAGCATGCTCTTTGGCCAGCTGACGACCGCACTGCTCTGTGTCCCCGCCCCGCACTTTCCTTCGGCAGAGCGACTCGCTGGGCTATGTGTTCAAGCCGGAGGGCTTCACCATGGCAGACCTGGAGCAGGTGGGGAGTTGTTCCTGGAGCTGGGGTTTGCTGACATTTGCGTGGTCGTTTGGTGGCGTCGTTGGATGGTACTATGGTGTGTGGGTGCACCGTGGCCGATCGAGAGCAGGCGGGCAATCTTGCTTGCAGCACTCTGGCCAGCACCTGATGGCACACTTGGGCCGGTGGTTGCCTTTGACTCGCAGCCGCTGGTAGCCCACCTCACGCTCGTGTGCATTCCACGGCCATCAAGGCCTGGCACTCGGGCAGGCCTTCCCTCCCACCCTACAGATGCCACCCCACCAGTGTGCATGGCAGTCCCACAAGTGATCTGCAATGTGTGTGGTTGCCTGCGCAGGTCATGGCCATCAAGAGCCGGCACTCGGGCAAGCTGCGCGACTTCAAGGCGGAGGGGGCGCAGTATGTGGAAGGGTGAGCGCCCACACTTTCGGCACCTGTTTGCTATCGCGCATTGATTCATTGAGAGCGCCACACGCCTGGTCGGCAGCCTTGCAGCATCGGCAACTTGCGAGTTGGGTGCAGGAGTAACAACAACAGCTGCAGCTTCGAGTGGGCAGCGCCGCAGTGCATGGGGCCAGCGCCCCCTGCCGCCGCTCCACAGGCCGCGGTTGATGCCATCCTTCAACAGCCCTCCTTTTGCCAACTCATGATGTTGCAGCCGCAAGCCGTGGGAGCTGAACGTGCCTGTGGACATGGCCTTCCCCTGCGCCACCCAGGTGGGTGGGCCCTGACTTGTTGCGTTCTGTTGCATGGGGAATGCTGCACCAGGCTGCACGGCAGCCGGTCATGGTTGGGGCTGTGAGGTGGGTGCCAATCTGATGGCAATCTGATGCACACTCCCCATGCTGGGAATGCCCTTTTTGTGCAGCACGAGCTGAACCTGGAGGACGCCACCAACCTGATCAAGAACGGCTGCAAGTACGTGTTCGAGGGTGAGCGATGCTATCTGGTTCAATGCAGGAACCAAACCCGCTTCTCCTGGCCCTCTTGTAGCGAGGTTGGCACGGCTGGCAGCACAGGGCGGGGCGGGGCGGGGCATGCGTCCTACAAGCGCGCCTGCAACGCCAGCCGGGCGCCGTGCCCTTGCAATTGCCTGCGCTATCATCTGGGAGCTGTACACTCACAATGTACGCTGTCCCGCCCAGGCGCAAACATGCCCTCCACCGACCGCGCCATTGCTTACTTCCACAAGGTGAGCCGGTTGTTGACCTTTGCGGGCTATGGTTGAGCAATGCATCTGTAGCGCGCCATTGTGCCTGCTCCACAAGGCAGGGTGCAAGTTGCGTCTGGTCCGCAGGCTGGTTCTGCGGAAGTGCTGGCAAGGCCCCTCCTCCTCTCCATGCTGCCCAATGCCACCTCTAACCACCCTGACTTCTGTGCTGCTGCCATGCAGAACGGCGTGATCTTTGGCAACGGCAAGGCGGCCAATGCCGGCGGCGTGGCGGTCAGCGGCCTGGAGATGAGCCAGAACCGCATCGGTAAGGGCATACCACGCACACGTGGAAGGACGTGCCGACCAGCCAGGCAGTAGCCTTGCTCATACACGGCTCATCGTTCTGGCTCTCAGAGCTTGATGTGGCTTTCCCTGCCGGTGTGAACATTGTCTACCTGCAGGCCTGCAGTGGAGCCGTGAGGAGGTGGTTGCCAAGCTGACCGACATCATGAACACCATCTACCGCACCGCCAAGGTGGGTGCTGGCCGTTGCGAATTGGTTCCCAACGTTGAAGCAGCGGTTGCTACCCTGGGGCCAAGCATTGATACCCTGAGCTGGTCAGGTGCAGCTGGCTTGGCTGGCCGCTGCCGCCGCAAGTGCACCACCAGACAGGGTGGGGTGGGTGCCACTCATGACATGCAACAACAGTTGCCTGCCTCGTCTCTTTTCTTTTTTCAGGCTGCTGCTATCGAGTACAACACAACCCTTGATGCTGGCGCGAACATCGCCGCCTTCACTAAGTTACGTCCTAGTTATATTACCCTTGCTGCCACTTGTACTTCCGTTGCTTGCTGCCAGAAGGCCAGGCATCGCCATCAAACACAGAGTGATTCAGTGCGCTGCCTGCCCCCCTGTCGCCCTCGTCAGCTGCCGTGCAGCTTCTTTCACTCGTTCAAGTTTAATTGGCTGCTGCCCTACTGTTCCCCTGCCTGCAGGTGGGCGAGGCGGTGCTGGCCCAGGGCGCCGTGTAAGCCAGCCATGGCTGCAAGCCGGCGCCCCAACCAGCCAGGGCGCCCAGGCAGCCGGCCGCCTGCCGCACGCGATCGGCGGCGGCAGCCCCGCGGCCAAGGCCACAGTGCGTGAGCTCTGCACAAGCGAGTGCGCGCGATTGGAACAAACTGATGCCAGCCGAGAAATGAGGAGATGAAGCGATGAGGAAAACGTGAAGCGAAGCAGTGAACAGCGAACGCGCGTTCAGCCAATGACAAGCGACGCGAAGCGACGACAGCAGCGGAGAGAAGTAGCGGCGAGCCAGCGATCTGCGGGGCCAGGCATGCCTGGGTTGCGCTGCCATGCTGCTTGCTCGATGAGCAAGGGGCACCGCACCCCCTGGTCCCCGCACCGCGACAGCAGCCCCCCTCTCTTGCTTCCAAATCCAACACCAAAGCCTGCACAAATGACCTCCACGACGCCACCCCTGGTACTTGAAATGTGCGCAGCAACAGATGTCCCCCCACACAACCCGCTCTGTTCATTCTGCACCACCCCCAGTTGCTACCGTGTCTTGTTTTGTTTGCCCTGTCCCGTTCTTTCAGCCGCCATTGTCCCAACCGGTGTCCCTTCCCCCCGCGCACACCGAGCAGTGCACTTGCATTTTCCTCCAACCAAGAGCCATGCACCTGTCCCCTTTGCCCTCCCCCTGTCTGGCAGCCTGCCCTGTACATTGCACGGTGCATGGCACAGCAGGCCTACTGTTCATTTTTTCAAACACAAGCCGAGGCCCAGCCAGTTGCGAGCTGCGGCCTGCCCCCACCATTGTTGCTGCCTGCACTTCCAACGCCCCCCATTCTTTGCGTAGCGTGCTCCCATGCCAAGCCAAACTTGCCTTTGTTGTAACAGTTGCTGTGTCACGCGTTGAGATCTCTCACGACACAAACTAGGCGCAGCAGGCAGGCAGGGGAGGTGGAGCAAGCATTGCATGAAAGCAGTGTAACACAAAACTCTTGCGCCTATCTAGATATATCTGATCAGCGCCGCAGCGTTTCCAGCAGACGGGCTCTATCACAGCTGCCGGCACTCTCTCAGCCGGCGGCCTGCAGCGGCGCCAGCAGGCCCAGCCGCTGCTCCTGGCTGCCCTCCTTGCCCTCCTGCTGCCAAGCCGCCAGCGCCGCCGCCACAAACGCGTTCCACTTCTTGCAGGCCGCTGCATCCTTGGCCACTGCCTGCAGCTCCCGCCGGCTGAACTGCACGCTGCGCCGCGCCACGCTGAACGTCAGCGCGCAGCGCTTGCTCAGCTGCAGGCAGGGACAAGTGGCACAGATGGGCAGGGAGCCAGCATTCAATGCATGCAAGTTGGGTTGTGAAGAGGCGTGCATCCTTGATGCTGGAGAGCTGTCCTCGACGGCATCCCTTGCGCATTCCATCATCCCTTGCACATTCCATCGTCCCCATGCCACCCTTTCTTTGGCAACAATGCATCACCCTGGCTGGCTGGCTGGCCACCCTGTCATCGCCCATGCCCCACCTTGAGCGTGAGTGCATCCGCCCCTGCGCGTGCCGCCAGCGCCGCGCGAACCGTCTCCCCCAGCATCACCGCAATGCAGTGCTTCTCCCCCAGCAGCAGCGGCAGCT
Source organism: Chlorella sp. CH2018 (assembly GCA_009928355.1). Taxonomy (NCBI): domain Eukaryota; kingdom Viridiplantae; phylum Chlorophyta; class Trebouxiophyceae; order Chlorellales; family Chlorellaceae; genus Chlorella; species Chlorella sp. CH2018. The sequence continues at coordinate 10,285 of VIYQ01005885.1, read as the reverse complement.
TGTCCTTCTCTCGCGCCCCCTCGCCCCACACGTCCTGAGTGGGAGGGGAGCAGGGAGACGGGTGGTGGGCAAGGGAATTCTGCTGAGACGCACGCAATGTCGATAGGATTGAGAGCCAGCCGGTGGGACAGCGCAGGCGAAGCCGGATGGATGGCTGCGTGCTGTGCGACCAGCCCATGAGGGGGCACACAGGGCGACAAGGTCAAACCCAGGCAGCCCATGCACCACACCACTGCCCCGCCTGGGCCTCACCTTCAGCCGCCTGTAAGGCGAAAGTGCATTGTTCAGGGTTGGGAGAGGGAGGGACCGCAGTCAGTCCACTGGCCCGCTGCCGAGCACTTGAGACAGTGCGCTGCTGGGTGCCTGGTGGCAGCCAATCCACCCAGCTCCCTCCCTTCAACCAGCTTTTCCCAATCGGCACCCCAGCTCCCACTCACAGCTTGTTTGACAGCACCAGCACGTCGCCGCCTGCGGGCTCGATCTCTGCTGCTGCCGCCTTGGCTCCAGCGCCCCCCGCCGCTGCCGCTGCCGCTGCTGCCGCTCCCGCTTTGGCGGGCTTGGCGGCAGCAGCAGCGGGCTTGACCTCTGGAGCAGGCTTGGCCTTCTTGGCTGCGGGCGCCACCGCCGCTGCCTTGCGCTTGCGCCGGTTGGCCTGCAGAGCAGCATGGCAAGCAAGGTTTGAAGTGCATGAGCGCTCAGCAGTGGTCCTGCCGCAACACTGCAGCATGTGCAGTAGCCTGCCGCACAAGGTAGTGCTGTGGCTCTGCCGCAACCAGGCACACCGCAGCCTCCACCCAGTGTCCGCTGTGCCGCCATACCTCTGTCCCCCATGCACACCAGTGAGTGCTAGAGAGCGCTCTCCCTCCTCTCCTCCCCACTACCAGCCCACCTGCGCATTCTCATCATGCCCCGTGCTGGACCCCTCCAGGAACGCGGCCTCCTTCTCAGCCCGCACCGCCACCTTGCTCTCCCATGCTGTGCTGCGGTGGCTGGGCCGCTCAAAGCGCTTGCGCCGCTCTGCCTCTGCAACCGCCATCTGGGCGGCGGCTGCTTGGGCAGCGGCCCGGGCTGCCGCCAGCTCCCGCCGCTCCCGCAGGATGGCTGCCGCCTGCATTGAGAGGGAAGAGGGGTGGGCAGGAGAACAAGCAGCAGCAGATATCGAGGGGAAGCGTGGTTGGGCTGCGGGTTCATGTGCCTTCTGTTTGGAGATGGTGGGCACACCTGCTTGTGCAGTGCATGTGTAGAACATGCAGCGTTCAAAGCTTCTCTACACACGGACTGCCGGACTCTTTGCGACTTTGCCCACGCACCTGCAGCCGCACCGGCCCCAGCCGCTCCTCCGAGTGCGAGCCATAGTGGAAGAAGTTGTCCACCAGCTCCGCGATGAAGCCGCACTCCTGCGATGAAGCAGAGAAAGGAAAGAGGAGGATGGGTGTGTGGGCGGGAGGTTGCGTGTGCACACCCGTGAAGGATGCGCCCTGGACAGCTGGGTTGCATTGCATGGCTTGCTCAACAATATCAACAAGTTGCACGTCACCCGCATATGCTCCCCTGGTCTGACGGTTTGCCAGCTGGCACAACAGAGCACAAACTCCATGTGCCCACCTGCACGTGCACCCCCGGCTCAAATGGCTCGTCCAGCGGCGGCACGCGCGCCAGCTCAGCAAGGCGCAGATACAGCTCAGCCATGGCGCGCTGGCTGGCCGCTGCGCCCCAGAAAGCCGGCCCGCCGGATGTGGCCTGCGGTCGGGGCAAGGAGCAAGGTAGGGTGCGAGGCTCAGAGCTTGGCTGGCCAGCAGTTTACGACAGGCAGCAGTGAGTACCTGGCACGGCAGCTGCTGCGACGCATTCTTGCCTGCGCTAGCCTGCCCAGCCAGCAGACTGCACTCACCGCCCACTGCTGGCACAGCGCGGCCCACTGGCGCAGGCACTCGGCAGCCTGGCCGGGCAGCAGGCGCAGCTGGTCTGCCGCTGAGGTGTAGGGCCCATCCCAGCACATCATCAGGCCGGTCAGCACGCCAAAGGTGAGCATCTGCGGCAGGGAGGAGAGGGCGAGACGTGCACGTGTGGTGAGCAGCAGCAGGAACTGTGAGCAGCAGCTGGAGCAGCAGCGGCGGCAGCAGCTGCCGCCGCCGCAGCAGGCAAAGAGGCCCCGAAAAGGCCACACAGGCTTGTTGTCTCAAACGCAGTGCAGTCAAGCATGTAACCATACACAAGTGGACTCACGGTTGCCTTACTGAGCAGAGACCAACCACCCAAGTGCCGGCAGCAGCGCAGCATGCACAGCACACCTCGGCATCGATGTCACACGGCGTCGTGCTGGTCAGCAGGGTGATGGCCGTGCCCCTCACGCTGGCCTCCTCCTCCTCCATTTGCTCCTGGCAAGCGAAGCGGTTTGAGAATCGGCAAGGTGGAATGCAATCAAAGTTAGGCATTAGGATGGCATGCAGGGTCCACAGTATAAGGACTTCCGCCCCATCCTCAGGGAGCATGGCAGCAGCAGCACGCAAGCAAAGCCTCTCCTCTCCTTGAAGCATTCCACCCACCGCTGTGCCCTTAGGGTAGGCCACGAACATGCTCGCCCGCTCCAGCAGCACCCGCAGCAGCGTCTTGCCCATCTGTCGGAGAGGAGAGGGGAGGGGGGTTTCCAGGGCCCAGTGGGGTGGTGGAGGAGCATTACTAGCAGCAGGGCATGTCTGCCGCTCTCCTTGCAGGCCAGGTCGGCACTGCCTTCCCAACCAAGCACGGCACCTGATGCCCTGCACAGCTCGGCCGCATGCCGTTCACTCCTCCAGCAGCAACGGCTGAAAGCGTCCAACTTGCCTGGTAAACGTCGTAGTTAAGCTCCCCCACCCCTTTTGCTGGGCCGCGCTGCTCCCCTAGGTACAGCCGCCGCACCCTGCGCAGGGCATCGAACTGGGGGCGCAGAACGCCTCAGTCACCTGCCGTTGTGGCGCTGCCCAGGTGCAGGCAGAGAGCCATGCAGCGTGACCCCCGGCAAGCATCATTCCGTCCTGTCTGGAGCTGGCATACACAAGCCCACGCATTACCTGCGCGGCATGAAACCCACGGTGCCCAGCCAGCTGGCGCCATCCCGCGTCAGCTCCTGCCACTGCGCGCCGTTCAGGTCGCCCAGCTTCAGCACCGGCAGCGAGCCGGAGCCACCCACGTGCACCATGATGTTGTCCAGCTGGCAGGATCAGGAAGTAGGGGCAAGCTTGTCGCAGGCAAAATAAGACGCAGCGCAGGTGCCAGCGACGCCTCATGTGCAGCAGCCCATGCTCCAGCCATCAGACATCAGCAGCACCGGCCGAGCACATAGACAGCCGCCTTGCCTTGATGTCTTGGTGTGCCAGGCCCATGCCGTCCATCACGTCAATCTGCACAGGCCAACAAGCAGTGAGGCGGTCGGATGACCGGCAATCGCCAAAACTCCCGTACAACAGCCTGTCGGCCGGTTGACTAGCCGACATCTCTCCCTCTCCGCAGTGCGCCTCTCTGCGCCCCCAGCCTACCTGCTCCATCAGCAACGCAAACTCGCTGGCTATGTGGTACACAGGCCACAATGGCCGCAACGCCGGCTGCTGGGCCACACGCCAGCTGAAGTGGTGCAGCGAGGCCTGGCTGCACAGCTCCTCTACCAGCCCCACCACCTGTAGGGGCAAGGCATGGCGGTCGAACAGGAAGCTTGAGCAGAGTGAGCGCGATGCGGGCCGATGTGGCGGCGGCAGGAGTGCCTTCGTCAGACCTGGACCACCAGCCAGCTAGGCAAGCCCCCTTTCTGGCCGTCAAACCACGGCCATGCGTGTCCCACGCTCTCCACAATTCAGTCAAAGCAGTCAGACCTCACCTCCAGCAGCCGCGGCTGCTGCACGGCGTCATCTTTGGTGGGCGGCACCCACTGCGTCGGGGGGCAGCATCAACATGCTCAGTGCAGCCAGCTGCTTGCTGCTTGCTGCTCAGTGAGGTCTGCTGACGCAACCGTGTTGTGGCCCACCATTACGCCCTGGAAGGTGTGCAGCACTTGAACCACACGTGGCTGGCCGTCCAGCAGCAGGTGCGCATTGACCTCCCGCTGCCTGCGAGTGTAGACACGACAAGGCAAGCCGTCAGAGCAGGCAAACAGGCGCACGGGAGGACAAAACACAACAGGCAGCTAGCCGCAGCAGCGCTGCTCGTGGCCCAAGCTGAAAGCATGCTGTGCCCCACTTCTGCTCATGCACCCACCCCACCGCCGCTCTCCAGCTGGCGGCACCCTGCAGGTCGCCGCTGCCGCCCCGCGTGCCAGCACCCACCAGTGCCGCTGCAGCATGGCTTGCTTGCGGCGGCGCTCCTCGTCAGTCAGCTCCTTGAAGCCCGCGCTGCACACCTTGATGGCCTGCAGGGCATGGGAGATGCAGCAGCGAGCGTTGTGAGACGCACGCAACGTTCAGTGAGCGACGCCAGCCAGCACCCACGTGGCACGCCCAGCACCAGCAGGTGCAGCTGCCACTGTCACCCTTGCCTTCCCCTGAGCCCAACGCCCACCACGGGCTGGTTGCGATTGCGGGCTGACGCGCTCCACTGGTCCACGCGCCACACGCGGCAGAAGGAGCCAGCACCCAGGAAGTGGGCGCCGATCAGCTGCTGGGCAACTGCGTGCGGCGCCACAGCAGGGAATCTGCGGCCAGCCAGCTGTGGGTGCCGCTCCGTGCGCTCCTCCAGGTCCACCAGTTTCGCCATGTCGGGACTGCAAGTCTGGACGACAGGGCAGAGTGCACGCGTCGAGCGGCGGCGGCAGACGGCGGCAGCGGCGGCGGCGGCACGTGCGCTGGCGGCCATCCTCTCGGCCGCTGCCGGCCCTCCTGGGCGCACCTTGTCCTCAGCTGGACGTGCCTATCAGCCGCCCATGGCGCAGGGGCGGAGGGGCGAGTGGGCGGGTGCGGGGGCCGTGCCGGGAAGGCGTCCAAGGCGGACGCTGCTGCGTGCCTGGTGACTGTGGAGGTCGCTGGGGGAGAGATCCTGGAGGTGTGAGGCCTGGCAGCCCATGCCGCCCGCTGTGCGCCCGCCGCAGGCTCCTCGCCTGCCGCCTGTGGCAACCCCCAAATTTGGCGCACATTTAAATGTGGCGCTAAACAATGAATGACGAAAGAAGACACAAATTCCATCCGCAGACAGGCGGCCTTGTGTCCCCCTGATCATGCACCAGCAAGCGGCGGCATGATGGTGGACTGCCGAATCCCTGGATCGCCCGGCACCGAACCGCCTCTGCACGGCCGGTTGCTGCTCCCTGCCCTCCCAACGTGCCTTTTATGACGTCCTGCCTGCTTAGGCAGACGCTAAGCTTCAGGCACTCCAACAAAATGTCAGGCTGCATTGCAGTGTGGCATCAGGCGGGCGGGCGGCAGCGGCGCCGCTGCCGCAGGCGGCAGCACAGCGGGCACAGCGGGCGGTGCCTCCCCGCCCTCCACCGCGTCTTTGGCATGCATGGAAGCACGATTCGGGTACTAAGCGACCGAGCAAGAGCGCTCGCCACCACACCTGCATCGGCCTGCCTCGTGCGCCACTGGTGGGTGCCTCGGGCCCGTCGCCGTCGAGGCACCGAGGCAGCCCCAGGCAGGGTGGCACAGCACCTTTTAGCCCCGCGCCCCGCTTGTGGTCTGTACCCGCCTCCCCGACGCAACCTCAGAGCACACTTCAAGCAAGCCACCTGTTGCTGAGCAAGCACCACACCCAGGTGAGGCCCAGCGGCGTGCCGCACAGCCTGCGTAGCCACTGCCCTAGCTGGTGTGTGCTTGCAGCATGCCGATCGCCAGGTCCAGCACTGACCCAGCCTGCACCCATCAACCGACCCCTGCCTCCTGCTCACCCCGCTGCAGGCTCAGCCACCCTCAACCGACCCACCAACCATGGCCCCTCGCCGCGCCGCCCTGCTGCTCTGCTGTCTGCTGCTGGCGGCGGCAGCCATCAGCGGCGCCCAAGCGGCCCGCCTGCCACGTGCGCTGCACTCCCTGGCGGCAACGCAGGCGGCAGAGCGCGCGGCAGAGAGCGCAGCGCTGGCAGCGGCCAGCCAGCAGCTGGTGGCGCTGCTGGTGTCGGCGCTGCAGCAGGAGGCGGGCTGGGAGCACTGGGAGCTGTGAGAACAGTTTTTACCAGGCTCCTCCCTGCCCCCATGGGGCTGGCCAGCTCTCTGCTGTGCTGTCTATCTATCTTTTGATGCCCCAATCTACGCTACGCAGTGTAGTGCTGCTTTTCACATGTAGTATTTCCAACAGAGGAAGTAGCAAGGTGCAAGCACAGAGGAGACTCAGTCAGCCGCTACAGGATAGCATGCTGGCTCGCCCTTCCCAATGCGCAGCTGCCAAGTCAGTGATCAACTTTGCTGGGCTGGCACCTGTCTCTCTGCCTGTCACTGCCCTGTTGCTGCTGACACGTGGCTGTCACATCATGTCACATTCAGAGGTGTGACAACGTTGTGGGGTGCATTTCAGTTAATTGGAGCCGCAGGCATAGCTGGGCAGGGCGAGAGAAACAGCTACTCAGATTCACTAGAGTTCATCGCAAATTCACGCGTGTTCCAAAAGGGGTCCCGCCACTTGAACAGCGCAAGGAAGGAGGTGTCATAAATGCGCTCGATCTGAAGCTGCGGCCGAGCCTGTCTCAAGGCAGCCACAGGCCAGGGTGCGCTGGTGGGCCGACCCAGCTCTGGATCCTTGCCGACCGACACTTGCAGACAGCGCAGCGAGGGGTGCTGCTCCGCCCACTGCCAAAAAGGGCCGAAGGAGCTCTCGCGCAGCACAGCAGCATGCTCCAGGCTGCCGCGCAGCACAACAGCATGCTCCAGGCTGCCGCATGCAGCCAGCAGCGCCGTGCTTTGGTTCAGGCATACAGCGCTGGCGCCCAGCAGCCGCAGGCTGGCACTGTAGGGGCCCAGCGGCAGCGGGCCGTCGTGGGCAAGAAAGCAGAGGCGCTGCAGGCGGGACAGGCCCGCCAGCGCGGGCGGCGGGCTGCCCTTCACCGGGTAGTCGACCATCAGAAGCAGGGCTGTGAGGCCCGTCAGGCGCTGCAGTGCCGGCTGCAAGCTGTCCGAATCCTCGGCCTCAGGGACATCATTTGAGACAGCCACCGCCTGCGCAAACACAAGGGAGCGGGCCATGCCATTCAGTGAACCCAATTGGCCAATGCACACTGGTGGCGCACTCGTGGCAGGCCGCCAGCATAGCTGCTTGAAGCTACCTTCAGCGGCTGCTCAGCCTGGTCATAGATACAGGTGCTGCCACGGCACGCAGGACATTTCCCTTACTGCCGAAATCACAGCCCCGCCAGCTCACCAGGTGCTGCAGGCTGGTGAGGTTGCCGATGCAGTCAGGAAAGTTCAGGGTTTCTCCAAGCTCCAGAAATGTGAGCTGTGTCATTGCTGCGCAGCATGCGTCCAGGCCTGGGGAAAAGTTTACACTCTGCCCAAAAACCAAGGTGTCCAACCCCGTCAGGGTTGACAGCTGCGGCAAGCACAGTAGGGACGACCGAGGCGGTGGTTGCAGACCGAGCAAAGCAGCAGCTGAAAAACACGTCAGCAGGGCATCTGGAGCAACAAGCATACACAGGCATGCGGCGCCCCACCCAACCAGTGGGGGTACTCACCTGGGGGGGCATGCCATGGTAACTATCCCCGTCAAACGCCAGGGCACGCAGCGAGGGCGGCAGCTGCACATCCTTGTCAACGGTCGTCCAATCGGCAGACAGCATCAGCTTTGTTAGCTGTGTGAGGCTGCTGAGGCTGGAGGAAAGGTGTGTTCTGAGGTCCATTACGCAAAGGTGCAGCCCCAGCTCCCGCAGGCTGGGCGGCAGCCCTCCGCCCAGCTGACATCAAACAGCGAATTGCACCAGCTGATCAGCAGCTGCTCCAGCTGCGGCATTGCGGCTGCTGCGCCCGACATGCACTGCGCCATCTGCTGCATCACAGCATCCGTCTCGTGGAAGGAGAACACTTCCAGCGACACATGCCGCACGTGCCGCCCGTGACGCTGCAGCCAGGCCCCAAAGGATGGCAAGTCCTCTCGGCCCACCACCCGGTCTGATCCCGCCGGGAGCGATGCATTCAGCTTCAGCTCCACGCTCCGGCACAGCTCAGGAGCGTGAGCGCAGCTGTGCTATCGCCGGCTGACCAGCCCTGGGGGCTGCCTGCAGGCGCGGGCAACGCGAGGCATTCAGGAGACTGGGCGGCGGCAAGGGGTGCCGCACCGGCGGCAGCCTCGGCAGCAGCCCCTGCGGCCCCTGTTCGCGACGCGCGCACCTCTCCCGTAAGCTTAGAGCGCCCAGGATGCGGGTCAGCGGGTCGTCGGGCAGCTGGTCCACGCCCTGAACCCGAGGCACGGCGGGCTGAAGGCTGGAGGGCTCCCGCGGGCGGCGGGCGGCCATGACTGCAGCCGCAAGGGGAGTTCGAGGCGGGTGCGACAGAGGCAAGTCCTTGAGAGTGCCGGCGGCCTGACGCCGCCGCTGCCGCCCTGCTGGCGGGGGCAGCAGCGGTGGCAGGTGCATGGCGCGGCTTTGCACTCCTCAAGCCAAGTCAAACAGGTGTATCACCTGCCTCAGAACCGAGGATGACGTCGCTATGGTCGTGGTCAGGTGGCGCAGGGGCCTGGTTTGGTGTGCACGCATGCTCCCGCTGGGTTGCAGCCTGTCTGCAGCCGTTTCGCAGCATCCGTGTGGGTGGGCGGAAGCCGTTCTGCTCAGTGTGGGCAGGCGGAAGCCGTTCTGCTCACAGTGGTCTGCATTGGCCGCGTGGCCTAATGGACCAGGCGTCGGCTTCCGGTACCGGCGATTGCAGGTTCGAGTGCGCGGATGGTGTAGCAGGAAGATGATGGACCTCTCTTCAAGTTAGGTGGCTGGCATGGGCGCGCTGAGAGGCCGGGCAGTGTGGTTGGGGCCGCTCTGGGGCAGGTAGCATGGTGGGCAGGCTGTAGCGGCGCACTCGAACCTGCAATCGCCGGTACCGGAAACCGACGCCTAGGGCCACGCGGCCGATCCATACCACTGTGAGCACCGGTTTCCGGTCAATGCTCGGGTAGGTGTGAACAGTCGCAATTTAGTAACGCGTCAGGCCCAGTGCCAGGAGGTGTCTCCCCGCCTCCTGCCGCCTGCCCTCCAGGTGCAGGGCAGGCGCCTGGCTGCTGCGGCTGGCGAGGGGCAGCAGCGCTGGCCCGTTCAAACCACCTGCAGCCCAGCTCAGGCAATCACTTGCACACTTCCCCCACGGCGCAGGTGCAGCCAGCTTCCGATGCAGCATCCCTTGCCCCAGCGGGGCGATGGTGGCGCCCAGTTGTGTGTGTTGCGATGCTGTGTGCATATGCAGGCCGCCAGTGGGGGCCTGGCGGCTGCCGGCAGGGCAGCTGGCGGGCCACAGCCACAAACCCCAGCCCACCCCCGCTGGTTGGCCGCCGCCGCAGCTTGCCCGCGTGCAAGGCTGTTGCTGCACCCTTGCCGCTGCCTCTGCTCCAGCCCCACGCTGCCGCCCCGCTGTCGAGCACTGGTGCTGGGCTGCGGCACCCTTGCCGCTGCCTCCGCTCCTGCCGCACGCTGCCGCCCCGCTGTGAAGCACTGCTAGTAGTGAGCCGCCGGCATCCGCAACTGCCGGCGTTAAGTGGGGCGTACGACAGCTGCATGCCCACAGGCTCACAACTGATGCAGCTGTGGACCAATCAGGGTATGCTGGACAAACGATTGCTAGAAGCATTGCCGCCGTAGGCCCAGCCTGTGTCATGCCGCCGCCAGCGCCCCAGCGCAGCCAGCGTGGCCAGAGGCGGTTTGCAGCAGCATCGAAAAATGAGGTTTTAATACGTCTACTCAGCAGGCCACAGGTGGATTGGCGCTGAAACAGCATTGGGGCAACAGAGCCGCTGTGGCGATGCCCAACCCATTAGGGGCTGCACCCCCCTCTCCACCAACGGTGAACAGCGATTGACCAGGCGTTGAAGGGTGGTGGCGATAAGCTCATGCCACCCAACGCCCATCCACCCATCAGGGCCCCATTTTCTGAATGTAACGCTGCTGCGCTGCTGCACCCTTGCTGCTGCCTAGGCCTCCGCCAGCCGGATCTGAGCGGTCTAGCGCACTCCGGTGGCAGTTGATGGTACCATCAGCTGCCACCATTGCATGGTGCTGCCATTGCAATGGCATGGTGCTGCTGTATCCCATTGCTGCAACAGGTTGCACACATGCAGCCAGCTTTTGGCGATTAAGCATGAGACAAAAGCCACACTTGTGCGGGAGCTGGTCAGACCTTCTGCAAGGGGCGCAGCATGCGCTG
>VIYQ01005884.1:0-11752 GCA_009928355.1 Chlorella sp. CH2018 | reverse complement strand
ACCACCCACCCCCCCGAGCAGTTTGTGAACTGCGCAGAATTCCTTGGCCAGCGTGCGCCCGCGTGTGCCGCCCCCCAGTTTTGACAAGCGCCCGTTTTGCGGCAACCGAGAGAAGATGATTTTCGTTGCTTTGTGCTGATCTGATCGTGCCTGCACGCCACGTCCTGTTTCTACTGCTCTGCCTCCGTTGAACCAGCACCTCTATTTATCACACAGTCAATGAATGTGGCTGGTGAACACCAATGCAATAAACACACACCACCACAGCTCAGTGCCCAATGATGACGGGCGCCCGCAAGGCCATGCATGGAAATGCTCGATCGCTGGGGCGCGCAGCTGGCTACTGTTCGGTCATTTGGCAGCCCATTGGCATCTGCAAAACGCACGACAGGCCCCTGACCAGAATGACCGGCGACTTATTTGACGCAGCGCTGCACCTCGAGTCGCAGCACATTGCGGAGGGTTATGATGACGGTCTGAGGTGCGCGGCAGCATGTAATTCCGCCCCGCCGCCGCTCCGCCCTTCCCCACCGCCGCCGCTCACCGCCGCCTCCTCTCGCCGCTGCCACAGGGACGGGCGGCGCAGCGGGCATGCAGAGGGCCACGCCCTGGGGCTGCAGAAGGGCTTTGAGCTGGGGCACGAAGTGGGCTTCTACTCCGGCTGCTGCCAGCTGTGGCGCCAGCTGCAGGCTGCCGACCCACAGCTCTTTGGGTGCGCTGCCCGCCGCGCTGCTGCCTGCCTGCCCCTGCCTGCGCGCTGCGCAGCGGGCTGCACAGGGCACTGCTTGCTTGCCTGATGCGCTCCTTGGGCGCATGCGCTGATGTGAGGCTAAACAGGATGCCGCATGCGCCCATACCGCTGCAGGACGCGGGTTGACAAGGGCATCACATTGCTGGAAGACATGGTTCGCGAGTTCCCACTCGGCAACCCACAGGTGAGCAAACAAGCTCAGTTTCTGTTGTTGAGGTGTGCCGCATGCATGTACGCTGCCGCCAGCGCTGCAGACACAGCCCAAGCAAGTGCTGTGGCCACTTTGCTTCTGCTGATCCCCTGCATTGAGGCCTGCCTCAGTGCCTTGTGCTCCGCTCCCGCAGCATGGCTCACGCGTGCCATCCCCTGCTTGACTTCTCCGCAGGATGAGCGGCTGCAGGAGCTGATGGACGGTATGCGAGGGCGCTTCAAGGCTCTGACAGCAATGATGGGCCTGCAGGTGGGGCAGGCAGCCGGGCGGGGTGGCTCCGCCTCGGCGTGTTGCAGTGAAGGCTTGCAGCGCCCAGAGTACTGCTGGGCCGAGCCTGGCAGTCCATCCATTCAGGGAAAGCGTGTGTCTCCTGCCCTGTGTCTGCTGTGCGCAGCACGCGTACGCGCCGCCAGACGAGCAGCAGCAGCAGGCGCAGCAGGCGGAGGCGCAAGGCGGCGGCGGGGTGCCGGGTGGGCTGAGTAGCCTTCAGTTCTAATTCCTGTTTGCCTGTCCCTCTAACACTACTGTTGCCTCTGCAAGCTACTCTCCTCTGCTTGTATATCAGTCAGACGGTTCCTCTGTACTCCTTCTCAACTGTCGCATGCTGATACGTGCCCACCCTGTTGGCCCCCTGTAACCATCAACATGCCTGCTTTGTTTGGCAGACGAGTCGTCTGAATGCACCTCCCTCCAGGGGCCGCTGTTTATGTTTACATAGACGCGCACCCAAGCAGGCTAAGAAATGGCAGGGGGAAGCATGGCAGGATCTGATACATGGTAAGAAGGCTTCGCACGTTGAGAGAGGGTGGGTGAGCAGTGCAGCTAGGCGTGTGCAAGGCCGCACTGCAAGCGGGCGTGGCAACTCAGCAGGTAAACAAGAACGAGGCCACCGGCTTGCTGCAACCGTACGCTGGTCCGGGACTGCGACCTGCATCCCAGCGCGGCTGCAGGCGGCTGCCAGCACGCGACGGAAGTGCCAAATATGCATGGTAGCACAATGGCAGGCCAGTGGCCATGGTGCACCCATGAGGGTGAGCTAGCTTCGGCGGTTGGCACCTGTGCCGCCTCAGTTGGAAGGCACCTGCTCCCGCAGCACGCCGTCACCCTCGGCAAATGACTCCTCGACCTGCAGCAGATAGAGAGAGCGTGCGGCACGTGCTTGAGTACAGGCAGTGTCACTGGCAGACAGCAATGTATGCGGCAGTGCCTCGTGGCACTGCCGTGCTGCCTACTTCAGAGCACTGACCCTCACAGCGGTGTCAAAATGCTCGCAAGCTCACCACGGGCTCCTCCCCCTCGTAAAGGTCGTTGATGTCCTTGCCCGCCAGCACCTGCCGGGTCTGGGACTCAATCTTTCTGCGGGGCGGGGATCACAAGCGGGCAGGCGGTTGGTAGGCAGGGCAGCCGGCTGAGCAGCCACACATGCTGCGTTTGGCACCCAGTCCTGCCGCACAGGCGAGCGTGATGGGCGGGGCAGCAGGTGGTTGTGTGATGCAGCCGTGCTGGGCAGCCAGCGCCCCGCTGGCCAGCATCCTCACTCATGCACCCAACCAGTGGGTGGCAGATGCTCAGCGGCAAGCTGCCTGGCAATGCTGTTGCATGAGCAGCCCTCAAGTGAGCACCCCACATGCCTTCTCACTGTTTCAACACCCACCCAACTGGCCAGTCAGCAAACGGCGCGGGTGAGCAGAGCAGCCGGACGGCACCCCAGCAGCAAGCAAGCACTCACGCGCGCAGATCTGCATCCTCCTTGATCACATCCAGCGTCTTGTCGCGGCCCTGCACAACGAGCACAGCAGAAAAACAGAGTCTGAGCAGGCGGGCAGGATGGTTGGGGTGCTGCTGCTGAGGGTGGAAGCGCGATTCAAACAGGCGGGCAGGATGGTTTGGATGCTACTGAGGGTGGACAGCTGGATGCATGTGGAGCAGCCCCTCCACACGCTAGGGGAAATTTTGGGGCGTCCGACTGCTCTGGCAACAGGCCGCTGCGCCGTGCACAGCTTGGAACAGCACTGGACTCTTCAGCGCGGCACACCCCAGCAGGCTGCAGCGGCTGGCACGCGTACCTGCGCCAGGCGCTGCTCGCCGCAGTAGTACCAGCTGCCGCGCTTGGCCACCACGCCCACCGCCTCTGCCGCGTCCAGCAGGCAGCCGTTGCTGGAGATGCCGGAGCCAAACAGGATGTCAAACTCCGCCAGCTTGTAGGGCGGCGCCACCTTGTTCTTCTTCACAGTGGACCTGCAGCCAGAGGGGGGAAGGGGGGAGGAGGTGTGTGCCATGCCGCTGCCGGCAGTGCAGTGTGGAGGGAGACACGCGCGAGCAGCAAAGGATGGAGGGTCGAGCTCCGCACAGCATGCCAGCACAGCATGCCAGCACAGCACGCCGGGCCGGGCCACGCCGCAGCACAGCACAGCACGGCACAGCACAGCACAGCACAGCACAGCGCCCGTTGGTGTGCACTCACTTGACGCGGATGCCGATCTGGCCCTGCGTCCCCGCCGAAATCTTCTCTTTGATGCGCACCTCCAGCCTGTAAAGCCAAGGGGGGGGGGCAGGGGCAGCCCAGGTTGTGTTTGTGCGGTTGAGCGGCGGGCTGTCCAGTGTGCCCTGGCTGGAGTGGTTGCAGCAGGCGCTGACGATGTGATTGGCAGCGCTCGTCTTGACAAAGCTGCGCAAGGTGAGTACGCGGAGCAGAGTGCCCCAGGGCTGAAGTGCAACCCTGCAAAATGAGCTGCCAACGAGCGGTGCGGTGCACCCACCGAACCGATGCGTAGTACTTGAGTGCCTGGCCGCCGCTGGTCACCTCGGGGTTGCCGTAGATCACGCCCACCTACGGTTATTTCATACGGCAAAGGCAAGCTGATTGCTGACGTGTGACATGGTTTTGAGCCACGCACAATGCGCCGTGATCAGCAGTGATCGCCAGCAAGGCGCAGGCGTGGCGGCATTTGGGTGTGGAGCCCCCACCTTCTGGCGCAGCTGGTTGAGGAAGATGATGGTGCAGTTGTGCTTGGAGGCGTTGCCCGCAATCTTGCGCAGCGCGCCGCTCATCAGGCGCGCCTGGGCGCCCACTGCGCACAGGCAGGGAATGGACAGATGGCATGGCGGGGTGAACCAACCCGAGGGGACGACAGGTGGCAAGCAGCAACAGCCCGAGGCATGGTGGATGGCAGGGTGTACCAACGCAAGGCACGCAGATGATGGCGGGGTGGGCGACAGCCTGGAGCATGCCAGGCGGGCAGTCCGAAGGATGCCCGCACCCACACTCTGCCAGCCTGGAGCCTTGCCACATGGCAGCGCTCACCCTGGGTCTGACCAATCTCTCCCTCCAGCTCAGCGCGCGGCACAAGCGCCGCCACGGAGTCAACAGCCACCATGTCCACCGCGGACGAGCTGTGGAGGAGGAGAGGGGCAGCAGAGGCAAAGCCGACAGGTTGGTTGGCGCAGCACACAGTCACTGCAGCCGGCACAGGCCACCGCGGCCTGGTTTGCCTGCCGCGTCGCCAATGTATCGCCTGCACACCCGCGGCATGTGCAGCAACGCGCAGAAAACAAACATTAGTCAATGATGCAGGAACCACACTGCGAATGTGCTCATGCGAATTTATTCTTATTCATCTTCTTTCCCCCTGCTCACCGGATCAGCGAGTCGGCCACCTCCAGCGCCATCTCTCCGCTGTCGGGCTGGCACAGCAGCAGCTTGTCCACGTCCACGCCCAGGTGCTGCGCAGGAGGAGGGCAGGGTGGGCAGAGCAGGCCACAGGTGAGGCGAGTGGGTGGGCGCTGCTGGCGCAGCAGCCGCGCCACCTCAGGTGTGTGATAAAGTCATCCCCTCACCATACCACCTTAATTTCACCAAATCACCATCTTTTCACCAAACCACGAGGAACACGAGGCGCGCGCCCTGGGGCCCCACACCTCATGCCCACCCCCCGGTCTGACCAAAGCAGCCGCTCACCAGTTTGCAAACACGGCCCGCACCCAGCAAGCCCTTGTGCCAAGCAGCACACCCCTTCACCTGTCCACACACAAACCCACAACCAGCCAGCTCTTGCACCCAGTTGTGCCTCCCGTTCACAGGCACAGCCGCTCACCTTTGCAAACACAGGGTCAAAGGCGTGCTCCGCATCAATCAGTGCCACCGAGCCGCCGGCCTTCTGCACCTCTGCCATGGCGTGCAGCGCCAGCGTTGTCTTGCCGCTGCTCTCTGCAGCCAGGCGGAGGCGCAGCATCAGCAGCAGAGGTGAGCAGTCAGAGCAGAGCGCAGCGTGCAGCGACGGAACCGCTGACGCGCAACAAGCAAGCGTGCACTGCACTGCCAACGGCAGGTGCTACTATGCACTGCACGGTCAAAGGCGGACCCGGCGCACCACACTGCCCCCAACTGGGGATGGGGGCCATCCACACCACTACGGAGCTTACACCACGGCACCGCCACAGCAGAACACACGAGACGCAGCAGTCGCACCGGGGCCGTAAATCTCCACCACACGCCCCTTAGGGTAGCCGCCGCCCAGCGCCAGGTCGAGGGTCAGAGCACCGGTGGGGGTGGTCACACTGCGCGCGCCGCACAGCAGCGAGGGGTGGTTGCCAGGAGGTGAGCGCACCTCGCCATGCACACCAGCATCAGCATGTGCCGCCTCACACACACCGCTGTTCACCCTCCGCCACACCCCGACCCCACGCCACAGGCGGCAACAAGCAATCCAGCCCTGGCATCCAAACACAGCAAGGCGCGGCCACGGCCCGCTCACACTTCGCCGTAGCTGTTGGTGCCCAGCTTCATGATGCTGTTCTTGCCAAACCGCGAGTTGATCTCCTTGAGCACGCTGTCCAGCGCGCGTGCCTGCAACAAGCGACAGAAAATGGGCACAGCTCAGGTCTGTTCCAGGCTGCTGGACAGGGGCTGCACTTCCGCAAGGGGCAACTCGTGCGGAAGCTAGCGCAAGCCACTGCAACAGCAGGCAGTGCTGACAAGCAAGCAAACATGCAAGCTCGAACCGAGGTGATGCTGCAGAGCCGGCATGCTACCCAGTGCTGCCCAATATATCAGTTGCCAGCCAAGCCCGGCGCACCTTGGCATCACTGGAGGCGTCGCCGAGCGCTGCCGCCGCGTCAGTACGAGCAGCCCGTGCTGCCGCTGCCGCCGTCACCTTGCTGGCGTCGCGAACGCCGGCATGGGGCTGCAGCAGCGAGGATGAGAAGGCAGTGGCCCGCCCCAGCAGCCGGGTACGGGCCGACAGGAAGGCCGCTCGCAGCATCGGGGCGCCGCTGCTGCCGCTGCCGCCGCCGCTGCTCCGCCGCCCACCGGCACGCTGTGGAGTCGTTAGGTTGGCTGCTGCGCTGGTGGCCGCCACCGCTGACATATGGAGCGCGGTGGAGCGCAGGCGGCGTGCCCCCAGAGCCTGGTCGCGGCGGCGAGCAGGAGGGTGTGCGCGGGAGCGACCGGTGCCGCAGCCCAGCAATTATGCCGTAAGTGTGGAGGCAGAAGAGCGGATCAGGGCGATCGGGGCTGGCCGCAGCCGTGCATCTCTGGCTGCTAGGGCTTGTGCCGCCATGTGGCTCCTGCCGGCCTTCATTCGTTTCTCAGCATCCCGATCTATCAATTGGTGGCACGCGGGGCTGTTTTCAACCCCGCAGCGAGCCGACAACTATGTTGTCTGCGCGTCTGCCCCTCCTAGCAAGGCCCACGCAGTGCAGATGGATTGCCAGATCGCCCGCGTGGTCTCAGGTGTGTGCAGGCCTCGCATGCACCAGCCATGTCTGGCCGCCGCCGCCGCCGCCGCCGCCCAACCTGCTTCCCGTAGTGTTGGTTACCATCCCCCTCTTTGGCCCCTGCAGCGCCGGCACGTGCAGCTTGCTCATCCCAGTGCAAGGCAGCACAGGGGCAACCACAGCAGTGCTGCGGCGCCTGCTGCATCGGCCACCACCGAAGCTCCCGCTGACGAGTATGATGCCGCATTTGCAGAGCAGTGGGGCGCTCGCTGGCCGGCCCTCAGAGCAGCGCTGGCAGCACCCACCCGCCACGTCGCACTGCTCAATGCCTTCCTACGGCGGCCCCTCACGGCTGCAGAGCTGCCGGGGGCTGGGGCGCTGCAGCCAAGGCAGCCGCAGCTTGCGGCGCTGCTTGAAGCAGCGGGCGGCGCAGCTGACTCGCCAGTGCAGGCCCTGCATTGGCAGCCGGCAGATGCAGCAGCTGATGGCAGCGGTAGCAGCAGCAGCGGCGGCAGCGGCGGCAGCGGCGGCAGCGGCAAAGGCTACCCACCGCCCCCGGCTGATCCAGGCACCGGCCTACTGACCCATTACTGGCTGGATGCTGCCTCGCTGCTGCCGCCGCTGCTGCTGGATGTGCAGCCGGGGCAGGCTGTGCTGGACATGTGTGCTGCTCCTGGTGGCAAGTCACTGGTGCTTGCTCAGCTGCTGCTGGCTGGGGAGCACGCAGCGGCGGTGGCACTGGGCAGCAGCACACCAGCAGAGGACGGTAGCAGCAGCAGCGACAGCAGCAGTAGCATCGGTGCTGAGCGCAGCGGTAGCAGCGGTGGCAGCAGGCACAGCAGGGCAGCATCAACCGCTGCAGGCGATGCTGAGGATGAGGAGGAGGAAGGCGGCCCCGCCTTCAGCGGCAGCCTGGTGTGCAATGAGCTGGAAGCATCGCGGCGCGGCAGGCTGGTGCGAGTGCTGCGAGAGTATGTGCCGGTGCCGGCACGCTACCGCGTTAGGTGAGGGCGGTTCGCAGTGCGTTTGCGTTATGGTGCAGCTGAAGCTCCCACGTGCATGCTGTAAGGCCGCAAATGCAGTGCTGCTGCCCGTGCTGCGCACGCGCAGCATTGATGTGCCACACCTGGCACACCTCAGCCTGGCAAGTGCATGCATCAATCGGTCCACTCTCACCCAACGCCTGGCAGGGTGACGCCCCACGACGGCGCGCGCTTCTGGGGACGACACGAGGCTGAGCAGTACGACCGAGTCCTGTTGGACGCTCCCTGCTCCTCAGACCGGCACGTCTTGCAGCAAGCAGCAGGCCGCAGCGGCAGTGGCAGCAGCGGCGGCTCCAGCAGCGGCGGCGGCAGCACAGTTGTGGTGCCACGCTCAGACTGGTCGCTGCAGCGCTGCCGGCGCATCGCGGCGCAGCAAGTCAAGCTGCTTGCGGCGGCAGCGCAGGTGAGGCTGTCATCTGTTTGATTGACAGGCGGTGCTGCTGTTGCGGAGTGCAACGCATGCTGCAAGCATGCGAAAGGGTGGAAATGCCCAGCTGAGCAGCATTGTGTTTGAACATGGGATGCTGTGGTCTGGCATGCCATCACGCCATCATGCTGTTTTGCTACGGCCATTTCTCAGCACATGTGGCCTGGCAGCCCATGCCTCCTTCTCTGCCACCCAACCCACCCTCCCTATGCCCAATCACAGGCGCTGAAGCCGGGTGGGCGCCTGGTGTATTCCACCTGCTCCATTCTGGATTTGGAGAACGACCAAGTGGTGGACAGAGTGCTAGAACGCGGCGGCGGCAGCCTGCGGGTGCTGCACCCCTCAGCAGCGGCAGCAGCGCTGGACGCGGCGGGGGCGCAGCGCACGCGGCATGGCTGGCTGCTGCTGCCCGATGGCCCGCTGGGCTGCGGACCCATTTACCTGGCTGTGCTGGAGAAGACGGCCAGCAGCAGCTTCAAGCGTGTCAAGCAGAACAAGTACGAGTCCAAGAGGAAGGCGGCAGAGTGACCTGTGCCTGCTGCGGCCTGTTTGTACTGCCGCTCCTGCCTCCAAAGCTGTTCCAGAATTTCTGCAACCAAATCAGCTCCTGGCAGGGTCAGGCAGCTCTGCAGGCAGGGCCCTGAGCAGCTGGTGGGAAACTTGGAGCGGCGGCCATCTCAGCGAGGGCCTGTAGCAAACCTGGGTGCAAAAGATCAAGGGTGCAGCAAGAGAAGGTGTGCAGCAAACTAGGGGCCCAAGACTCAACGACCGACAGCCTGTCCGCCTCTTGGGGCCCCCTGGCGCCATGCGCAATTGCAACGGCTGAGGGGGAAGAATGGGCGGATGCATGCGTGCCTGCTGGCCGTGCAGCAGGACATGCATGTGTGTGTGTGCAGGGATGCAGGCAGGCAGTGGGGGCGAGGGTGGCGTGGCGTGGCGGTGGGCACACGTGCCAACACAGCCTAGCCCGGCAGCCTCACCTTGCATTAGAGGCTCAAATCATCATTGATGGCTGCCTGTACCGAGGTTGGTGCATGCCTGACGGCCTGCAGCAGATGCGGGGTGGGGGTACACTGTGCACAGGTCAAGACCCAACCTTGCCGCTGGTGAGGTGCGAGCAGGAGCAACTGCAGCGCGGGAGGCCTCAGCAACAGCCTTGATATCCTCAGGTCTGGGCCGGTGGCTCAGCCAGTAGGCCGGTGGTCTGCTCAGCGGCCGCGCCGTGTCAGCGACAGCGCTGCGGGCAGGAGGCAGGAATGCTCCCTGTGCGGCCAGGCGTCTTCAGGGCAGAGGTGCAGACAGGGGCGCATGCAGCAGGCGGTGCATGGGGCAAGGGCGGTTGCCCAGCAGCGGCTGCTCAGCAGCCCCAGGCTGTCAGGCAGGGGCCTGAGCAGCGCGCGGATCATGCGGCCGAGATTAAACGAGTATGACCGAGGCAGGCAGGATGCATTGGTTGCCCTTATTCCTGACGCAATCGTGCGCTGTTGCTATAAGCGTGCAGCTGCAAGCATCAAGACACTGATGGCAGGATGCACACATTTCACAGCTTGAGTTGGCATGGCCTCTTCTGCGGCAGCCCTTGCAGCGTCAGCCAGCTGGGGGGCCGAGCAAAACCTTGGCAGCCTCCGCTGCTGCTGAGTGTCGCAGCCCCCTGTGACTGTCACTGGCACTGGTGCTCCTAGCTGAAGTTGTAAACTGGATGGGAACACAGCCAGTTGGCCGCCAGGGCTTCACAATGACTCGAAGCGGCGGCACACGGCGAGGCGGCTTCAAGCTCTCGGCAGCAAGGTGGCGCACTGGGAGCGGCGGTCGGCATTCTGCCGGGCTGCAACCGTGGCATCGGCGTCCCTGCCCGCTTTGAATCAGTGGAAGCTTCGATTGGCGCACGACCCAGGTCCCCCGTCGCCCATGAGGAGCACAGCTCGGCCCCTGGCAGCCTCATTCTGAGCGGCCGTCTGGCCATCGGACTCCGCCATCGTGTGCAAGTCCTTTGCATGTGTTAGCAGGCAGTGAGCGGCGGCCCGGCGTGCCATCACCGGCGCGGCGCTGCCCCGGCTCCTGCCGCCCTTCAGTCGTCACGCAGGTGCGCTGCCGATGGGTGCTGCAGCCACCGCGCCGCGCGGGTGCGCCTGCAAGCTGCATGCATTGCGGCCGATCACCTCGGCCTCGCTCGTTCGGGCCTCAGCCTGCACATGCACCGGTGAAACAGGGATGCAGGACTTGGTTGCAGTGCGGCGACGCGCCGTGCACCACCTGCTGCAGGCCGGAGCTGCCTCCGCCGCCGCCACTGCCTGAGCTGCCCCGTGCCGACACCCGCTCGCCTTTCGTTCCCCCTTGCAGAGCGTCACTATTTACTCATCAGTTTCCATCAACTACTGCAACACTCTTACCTCGAGAACATGGCCTCACGTCGACCGGTTGCTCGGCCGTCCCGCCCGGCAGGTGAGCATTCAAACCCGCGGTGCTGCTTCCCCGGCCGCCGGGCGTTTGGGTTGGGAGGAGGCCGGGCCGCGTGGTGCGTTCAGCCAGGCCGACAATGAGGATACCCAGGGCTCCCTCTACTGACAAAAACGTTGAGGACAAAACCCGCCACGGAATCGATTATTGGCACCACTGAGTCGGCTCCCGCACAACTGCATGCATGCATGCCCCGCTTGCCCTGCTGGCTGCTGCCCCAAGCTCCTGCGACAATGCATCATGCCTGTGCCGTGCACGCCGCCCTCTGAGCCCCGCACTGACCCCACGCCTGATATGCGGGGTATGAAAGGCTGGCCAGAGCGACCGGCTGCCGCCTGGGGCACCCTTTCAGGGGGCGGGCGCCACTGGCCCGCCCCCGCCCGCCGCCGGGCAGCAGCTACAGCCCGCCGCGCTGCTGCATCCACAGGGGCCCTGCATCTCGCGGCCCGCCTTGATCCGCACCTGCACAGAGCGCTTACCGCGACTCGCTTCCACAACTGCCATGGCACAGGTGGTGCTGCTCCGAAGTGGCCTAACGGCTGCCCCACCCCATCCAGCCTGGAGGCTTGCGCGACTGCCGGCATTCCGCCAGGTAGGCGCGTGCTGTGCTGCCTTGCACAAGGGCTGTTCTGCCCTCGTGCATCCTGTTTTCCAGCCATCCAGGTATCCAGCCTTCCCTCCAGCCCGCCCCGCTTGCACAGCATCCGCATGCCAGTGCATGCACCCATGTGGTCTTCTTTAGAGGCGTTGCCTGGCGCAACTCAATCCAGTGTGCGTCAGGTGTCGAGGGGGACCCACAGCATGCTCCGCAAAGCCAGACCTAAACCAGCACAGGCTGTTCACTTTAGCCGGCCTGAGCTGACCTGTCTCGCTGGCACATCCCCACCATCCCCACCACTCTGCCCAACTGCACCTTCACATCTTTCAAGCCGCCTGGGCCACACTAGGCTTCACTAGGCCACTTTAAGCCACACTAGGCCACCACTGCCACCACCCCTCGTGTTACCTGCTGCTGACGGCTTGCTGCCCCCCTCCCTCCTCCCGCCGCTTGCTTGTGTACAGGCCGCCACCGCCCGAGCTCCCATGAACCGTCAAACCTTCCAAGGTGAGAGCACGAGCTCCGCTGGGAAGATGTGCTCCGCCAGCAC
>VIYQ01005874.1:0-34251 GCA_009928355.1 Chlorella sp. CH2018 | reverse complement strand
TGAGGGTGCAAGATGGCATGTGTGTGCAATGGAGTGCAGTGTTGTGGGCGCCTCGCGAGGTGGTGGGGTTGGAGGTGGTGGGCGAGAGTGGTTGGGTTGGAGGCGGGATCATGGACATTGGGCGAAGGGGCAAAACTCTCGCGCCCGATGTGGGGCTCGAACCCACGACCACAAGGTTAAGAGCCTTGCGCTCTACCGACTGAGCTAACCGGGCCCTCTCGGGTGAGAGGGCTGTTCGAGGCGGGTGCCTCGGGGCAGCAACTGATGACAACCGGGTATTTCAAGTGGGGGTGCCGCCTGCTGTTGTATGTCTCCTCGTCTCCCGACCACTGCCGGTGCTGCGGTGCTGGCTCTCATGTTCCCTATTTACCCTCCCACCAGAGGCTATGCCTCTCCCACACTTTCCCCACCGCCGCTGGCTGAGGCAAGTATGTTCCCAGGCGCCCGCCACTCTCCCGCCGCCCTCTGCGCCCGACCCCTGCTCCGCAGTGACTCACCCCTCACATGCCTTGCTTTGCCAGTTGGTTTGCACCGCTCCTCGGGGCAGCAGAGCTAGCGGATGCATTTCTAATATTTCCCAGCCCGTTAACGGGCATCGCCTCTGTAAGCACAAACAGACAAACAGACAAACACTGCCGCACTGCTGCTCTCCCCTGGACCCACCGCGCCCCGGGCGCAGCCCCCAGGATGGCTGCTGCCAGAGGTGTGTGGGGGGGGAGGCACTGCAAGTCTGACCCGTGACAATGAGCATGGCAGCAAGCGCACCCCGCTTGCTCCCCACGCACGCACTCGCTCATGCCAGCCCCTGCACACATACCGAGATGATGCAGGTTCAGAGCAATAGGAAGCAGAGTCTGTGGGCGAGGCGCAAGTGGGCTGCGGCTCACTGCAGAGAGATGCAGCTGGGGGTGGCGCCACTTGTCCTGGTGAAGAGCACCACGCTCCACAAGCTTGCCGCTAGCATGGATCGGTGCGCAGGGTGTTGCCCAGCAGGGCAGCTGCAGCAATCCGTGATGACCAGGAGGGGCCGCAGGGTGGAGTTTCGTGGTGCTTGATTTCAAGAAGCCTTGGCGGTAACTGGTGAGCAGGCACCGTGGCTGCGGCTGCTGCTGCTGGCAGTGTGGCTGTGGAACGCCTTGCGCTGGATTTGTTGCAGCAGGTGGTGCCGGCTAGCACAGCGCGACCAGCGGAACGTTCCTGGCAGCCTGGTTAACCTTGCAGCAGGTTAGCCTTGCAGCAGGAGCCTGGCACGGCAGCCGGCAACAGCACTGGCAGCAGGTGGGGTACGGCTGGACCTGTCTGATCTGCAGCCTGTCAGCCGTACGGCTGCGCATGCGGGGTGCCAGCAGCGAAGCCTGAGCAGCTGATGGCTGTTGCCGAGGGCAGTGGTGCCACCAAAGTGCAGCACTAATTGTTTGGCGCCAGGAGCGGCGCCATCGACGCCGGCAGCATCAGCGTGCCAGCGGCATAGCTATCGGGAGCGCAGCCGGCGGCAGGCGCTGCCGCCCGCCACGCACAGCTGGTTTTGGGGACTGGAGGAAAGAGCGGTGGCAGCAGCTGCCCCGACAGCAGCGTATCCATCAGCGCCAATGCCAAGCTGCACATCACATGATCTTTGATTGCCCTCTGTGTAACGCCCTCCACTTGCGCTATCCTGACCGGTTCAACTGGCCTGCAACCCTCCACGCCTTACTCACGCAACCCGCCAGGCGACACGCCAAGCGTGGTGCGACCCCCGCCCACCGGCAGCTGCCGAGGAGCTTGCAGCCTGGTGCCACCAGACTCAAGGCCAGAGCACCAATACAGCTGCAGTCCAGCACCTGGCACGCGGGGGCGGGGGGAGGTGCATCCAGCGCGTGCTGGCGGCGCTGCGCTGCGCCGAGCGGGTTGTAGGTGGTAGAGCTCCGATCCATCGATCGTGCGCTTGTTCTGCCTCTCTGTATTGCCGCAACCGCTGTCCGCATTGGCCCCGGCCCTCCCGGCTCCCTCCCGGCTCGCTCCAATATGGCCCTGCGCGCCCAGCTCTCCTGCGCCGTCCCGCCCGCTGCAGTGGCATCGCGCCAGTGCCGGCCGACCATCCGTGCATCGCGCGGCCGCCTCTGTGTGGCGCTGGCCACCCAGGCAAGTGGTGCTGCAGCGGGCGCTGCCGCCAACCGCGGAGGCTGCGCCGCCACCCTACCACCCTCGCCAGCGACTCTTTCCGGCGATGCAGGCTGCGATCTTGCGCTGAGATGCTTGCAAGGCGCGCGTTTCACTGGCTGCAGGGCGACGGCGCCGCGCCCGACCACCCACGCTGGACGGCGGCGCCCGCGCTGCTGGCTAGCCTGGCGGCCGCACAGGCGGCCCTGCTGCCTGCAGGTGCGCAAGGAATGGCTGCTGTGCACACAGTGTGGGCAGGATGGCCGGCATTGGAGCCTCCTGCCTGCGGTTGCTGGGACCCCAACAGCTGCTGCCCCAGATGTATGCCAGCTGTACTGCCTGCGCCACCCTCTCCGCCCCTCACGCCCGCCCACCTCCACGCAGGCCCTGCACTTGCTGAGGAGGCGGCACTGGTCGAGCCGGTAGCAGCAGTGGGCACCGTCCAGGCTGGTCCAGTGGCAGATGTCATGACAGCGCCTCCTGTGGCTGAGCAGCTGGCGGCACCTGCGCCAGCTGCCGAGCCCGTGGCTGTGGTGGCTGCCGCACCGCCTGCGACCGAGCAGCAGCCAGCCGCACCCGCCCCTGCCGCTCCCGCCCAGGAGGTGGCAGCCGTGGTGGCTGTGGCAGAGGCGGCGCCTGTGGCAGTGGTCGCTGCCGCGCCTCCCTCCCTGGATGAGGCCGAGCTGCTCATGGCGGCAGAGCGGCAGTCGCGCGCCATGGATATTGTGAGCGCAGCCCTCAGCCAGGCAGATCAGCTGCTGGCAGCCGAGCAGCTGGCGGCGCCCATCGACATCTCCAGCGCTGCCGCCGCCGAGGCGGAGTCGCAGCCCACCTCGGTGGCCAACGTGGCTGCTGCGGTGGGGCCTGACGAGGCGGCGGTGCAGGCAGACATTGTTGAGATTGAGGCTGAGGAGAAGGAGCTGGAGGCGGCGCTGGCGGCCATTGTGGCCGACGAGCCGCCTGCGGTGGCGGCTGCGCTTGTGGCCGAGCTGCAGGTGCGCAGGCGCGGGAGTGGGCGGGCGTGGGGTGCTTAGGGCCGGCCCAAGTGCATGGCAGCAGCTGGGCAGCTGTGGTGGAGCGAAAGCTTTTGGATATTGCTGCTGCTGCGCAGCACTGCCAGGGCATCATGCCAGCTGGTTCGATCCGTTGGCTGCCTCATGACTACACTGCAACGCCTATCGCCTCTCACAGCCCTCCCTGCCTGTGCCCTCCCCTCCCACCCCTCCTCGCGCGCAGGCCATTGAGGCTGAGACGGCGGTGCTGGAGGCCGAGGAGGCGGTGCGCCCCGGCTCGGCGGGCCTGTTGGCTGAGGCCGAGACCATCCTGGCTCAGCTGGCGGCCTTCAAGGTGCTGCTCAGGGACGTGTCAGCCGGCATCTTCACCGGCCTGCGCCTGGGCCTGTGAAGCGCCGCACGGGCGCAATGTGAGTTGGGGCCGCGCGCACTTGCCGTGCGGCTGCTGACGGAACCATCTTGTTGTGAGCTTCGAGTTGCTGAGAACCCAAGCTGTGCATTCATTTGATTGAGAGTTGATGCCCTATGCCACCCTGCGATGATGTCCTACAAACGCACCCCCACCCCGCCTCACTCCCTTTACTTGCCAGCCTTGTCTTAAAATGCCCTTGTAGCGTGTATGTGCTTGCCCCCCTTTGTCCCTCTTCTGTTGCTGTCCCTAGTCAGTCTCTGAAACCCCCAGTGCGGAAGCCTGCCTCGGGTGCTTGGGCTCCGCCCTTCATTCTAGTCAGTTTGCCCGTGTAATAAGTTAGTCAAGCCCATCGTGTCTGCAGCTGCTGCCTTGGAGGGATGCAATCAGTTGCGCTGTGTCCAGCACTGTGGCATGAGGTTGGGGCGCAGACACGTCTGCCGGTGCTGCTGCCGCCGGCGCCAGGTCAGCATCGAGCCGCCACGCTGATTGCGGCCTTCCCCGTGCCGCGGATCGATTAACTCATTACCTGCAAAGCCCTGCAAGGGCGGCAGTGCGCGCTACACACACTTGCACTTCCGAGCGCGGCTCGGCGGCGAGTTTTACATATGCCAAATAAATACATGATACAGTAGCACTCTCCACTCGCGATGTTTGACTTCGCGGCGGCCTTCGGCGCGCTGCAAGCCCGGTGCCCCGCCGCCCGGCTGCAGCCGTGCGTGCAGCGGCTGTATGAACAGCAGGTAGGAACCGACGCTGCTGCATTGCAATGCATGCAGGTCGCTGCGGGCGCGCCGCAGGTGCTGCCGCCGCCGCCGCCGCCGCCGCTGCCGCTGCCTGCAACCTGTGTTGCAAACAGCCGCAGGCTGCTGTGCAGTGCATAAACGTCTGCAAACCACCCTTTGCTGTTGCGGCAGGGCGCAGCCTCGCCTGCGCAGTACCTGGCGGCTGTGCAGCAGCTGCTGCCGCTGTACGAATGCACGCTGGCGGTGGCCACGCTGTTCCGCCCCGTGCTGCTCAAGGCAGCGGCTGCCCTGGTGGATGCGGCCGTGGGCGGCAGCGCAGCGGCTGTACAGCCCAGTGCAGAGCTGGCTGTGGCGCTGCTGACGATTTTGGAGCTGGCGCCACACACTGAGGGGTGCGTGGGCTGTCAGCCGCTCCTGCCCTCTATCAATCATTTGACCTCAGCGGCATAGCAGCCCTCAGCTGTGCGCGATGCTGCCTGGCCTGGGCTGTCCAAAGCTTCACCTTGCAGCAAGGCACCCCGCGCGCTGCTCACTGCCACTCCCTGCAGGCCGGTGCTGCGCTACTTCCGCCTCGCACCCCCACCCTTTGTCTACCTCACGCAAGCCGGCGGCGCTGGCAGCGTGCCAGCTGCACAGCTGGCGCGCAGCACGCTACGAGGCCTGCAGCTGCTGCCCCAGCTGCAGTGGCCAGTGGCGGCGGCGCTGCCAGCGCTGCTGCAGCACGCCGAGCCGGATGTGCGATGGTGTGCCGCTCACTGCGCGGCGCTGGTGTTCGGCCTGCAGGACGCCAGCTGCGCACAGGTGCGGCCGGCCGGCAGTGTGTGGTGGTGCCGGTAGAGGCAGCAGCTTATTAGCTTGTTTGTGGCAATACATTGTGGCTCTACGTCGCCACGCCGCTGCATCATGGCGGATCAGTGCTGGCCCTGCAACCCCTGCTCTTGCTCGCCCTACTGTGCAGCTGATGCGGCGGGTGCTGAGCGAGGAGGAGGTGCTGCGCTGCCAGCTGGTGTGGGACAACGAGCGCGCCATGTTTGCAGCGGAGCTGGCGGTGATGTACAGCAGCAGCGGCGGCGGCAAGAGGAGTGCCAGCCAGCAGCAGCAGCAGGAAGATGGGGGGCAGGCACAGGGCGACTCCATGGATGCCACACCCACACCCAGCGCCGCCCGCAGCCGCGACAGCGGCGCCAGCCGCAAGCGCAAGCTCATTGGCAGCAGCAGCGATGAGAGCGACGCAGACACGCATGCAGTTGGTGGCAGCAGCGGCATGGCCCCAGCCAGGGGGTATGTGGAGGTGTGCGGCCTGGAGCTGCCGCAGCGGCAGGCAGGCAGCGGCCAGCAGGGCGCCGGCGGCGATTGCGCGCCTCCCCTGGTGCACACCCCTGCCGTGGACCGCAACCTCGAGGCAGTGGCTCTGGGTGAGCGGAACGGAACATACAGGGGTGGGGCAGACTTGGGTGGAAACCTGCATGCAGGAGGGTGGCTGTCTAGCAGGCAGTGAGTGTGTGCAGGCTGCGCATCACGGGTGAGCAGCTCGGAAGGTGTCTTGAGATCAAGGCCCCTCGCTTCACAACCCTGCCTCCCTCCCCATGCACACCCCATGCAGGCCTGTGCCTGGGCGCCCCCATCCTGCTGGAGGGCCCGCCCGGCTCCGGCAAGTCGGCGCTGATTGAGCACGTGGCGGCCCTGACCGGCAATGCCCAGGGTGCGCCGCACGCATGGGCACAGGGGCTGGGCAGCAGCGCGCGTGCTGCTGGAGTGGATGGCAGCCCGGCAGCTGGTTGGAGCAGTGTCCGGCATGGCAGCTCGCTTCATGGCAGCCCTGCTCTCCCTTACAGGGCCTGCCTCCTGCCTCCTGCCTCTGCTCCTGTTGCACCGCCAGCCCACCCACCCCTCCCCTGCGCTCCCCCCACAGGCATGGTGCGCATCCACCTGGACGACCAGATGGACAGCAAGGCGCTGATGGGCGCCTACGTGTGCACCGCGCGCCCTGGAGAGTTTGTGTGGCAGCCCGGGCCACTGACACAGGCTGTGGCCCAGGGCCGCTGGATGCTGGTGGAGGACATCAACCTCGCACCCCCAGAGGTGGGTGCAGCTGGCAACGTGTGCTGCTGTCTGCAGGATGTTGGTAGCAGGGAGCTTTGTGCGCAGTTACTGCTGTTGACGCTGACTGCCCACTGCATCACTGGCCACCGTCTGGTGCGCAGGTGCTGGCGGCGCTGGTGCCCCTGCTGGAGCGGCGCACGCTCAACATCGCGGCACGCGCGGAAAGCGTGGCAGCTGCACCTGGCTTTCAGCTGATTGCCACCGTCACCTCTGCGCCAGGTGTGTGGGACTGTGGGTGGCTGCGAGGCGGTACTGTTCCACAGGGGCAGCTCAGCTGCGGGTGGTGGCAGTACTGCTGGCTGCAATCGCTTGGCATTTCCTCAGCCAGACAATGACCTCTGTGCCCCATACCCGTATGCGCTGCAGGTGGCACCACAGCGGGCGCGTACGGAAGCAGCCAGGCCGTCAAGGACTTGTTGGGCGGCCTGTTCCACTACGTAGCGGGTGAGGGCTGGGCAGCAAGGGGAGAAGAGCGTTTGATGCAGATAGTTGCCGCGGCTGCGCGGCTGGCATGCTGCAGCTTGCCGTGCTGGAGCGTGTATGGCTGGTGGCATCTTCTGAATGCCTGCTGTCTCCTCCTGCACCCCCACCAGTCGAGACGCCGCCCGAGCAGGAGCAGCAGCGCATCCTGGCGCGGCTGCACCCTGCCGTGGCCCCACTCCTGCCTCACGCAATGGATACCCTGACACTGGTGCGGGCTGCCTATGGCCAGCTGCCTCGCGGCCAGCAGGTTCGAGAGGGTGAGCCTCACCCCCACATCAGTGAGGCAGCGGCCGCGGCGCTGGCAGCAGCGGGCCTGGCCCCCGGCGGCGGCGGCTGGGGATTCAGCGTGGGCCGGCACTTCTCCGTTCGTGACCTGCTCAAGTGGTGCCGCCGCATGGCCTCGGTGAGCTGGCTGTAGCCGGCCTGCTGGGGACGCCCTGGTGGCAGGCGGGCGCTACGTAGTGTGGTGTGTGCCATGGTGCTGCAGGAAGGTGTTGTTACGTAGTGTTGTGTTGTGCTTTTTAGGCGTCTTACGCAGAACGTTGCCGGAGACAAAGCCAAGGTGATACAATGACATTTCCTGGCTTCACCTGCCCCTGCAGCTGCACGGCACGCTGCTGCAGCGCTCACTCAAGTCCGGTCGCTCAGCACAGTACCGTGCCTCCGTGGCGGCTGTACCCGTAGCTGTGCGGGAGGCCGCATTTGTGGAGGCAGCCGACTGCTTTGTTGCCCTGCTGGGCCGCGCCGAGGTGGGTGGGTAGGTGCAGCTTGGCGCTGTGTTGGATCTGGTGTGCTGCTGGGGCTGGCCTGCTGTGGGGGCTGGCTGGCGCGCTGCGGAACCCTCTATGAGTGTTGCAAGCGCTGCCCATTTGTTCACTGCTTGTCAACCCTTCCTCCTGCACTGCAGGCCGGCGCCCAGCTGCTGCGCGCGCTCGCCGCGCTGTGGGCAGTGCCTGAGGAGGCGGTGCAGCAGTATGTCGCGCTGCACAAGCCAGCGGTGCAGGCCGGCGCGGCTGACCTTGCGGTTGGCCGCGCCACGCTGCCGCTGCTGGATGCTGCAGCAGGGCGGCAGGCCCTGGCTGTGGCAGGCGGCAAGGTGGGTGGCGGGGGCTTGCTTGTGGGGAGAGGTCCGCTGCGTATTTGTGGAATGGTGCACCATGCATAACGTGCTACAGCAATGCACTCTTCCAACCTCGCTTCAACCTGCTTCCTTGATCCCCCCGCGTCCGCAGTCTGCCTCGCGGTTTGCACCCACGGGCCATGCCCTGCGCAACATGGAGCGGGTTGCGGCAGCTGTGTCGCTGGCTGAGCCGGTGCTGCTGGTGGGCGAGACGGGCACGGGCAAGACGACGCTCGTGCAGCAGATTGCCAAGCAGGTGGGCAAGGACGGCGGAGGCGCTGGACTGGGCACTGATCGGGTGGCTGAATGGCTTGCGGTTGGGGGGCACTG
The DNA here is from genome assembly GCA_009928355.1 of Chlorella sp. CH2018. NCBI lineage: Eukaryota > Viridiplantae > Chlorophyta > Trebouxiophyceae > Chlorellales > Chlorellaceae > Chlorella > Chlorella sp. CH2018. The sequence goes on along the minus strand of VIYQ01005874.1, from coordinate 25,908 downwards.
GACAGTGTGTCAAGCAAGCCATGCTCCAGCTGCAGCTCTGCAAGCTACCTCTGTATGCATGCTTGTTGAAATGCGAACACTACCGCACTGCTGGTACGGCCCTTCGACCCGCAGGTGGGCGCCAAGCTGGTGGTGCTCAACCTGAGCCAGCAGACCGACAGCAGCGACCTGCTGGGCGGCTTCCGGCCCGTCCAGCCGGCAGAGGCGGTGCTGCCGCTGCTCGACCGCTTTGCCGACCTGGTGAGGCCGGGGCCGGGGAGCGACGGATGAGGCTCCGGGGCTAGTGTGGGTGTGAGACAGGTGCAGTCAGCCGACTCCTGGGATGCACACCCAGCATGGTGTGGCTGTGGTTGCTGTTGGAGCATGCAGTGCTCTCTTGGCAGTGCTGCCCACTGCTCACCTGCACCAACGCCCTTACCCTCTTGCGCAGGTGCGGCGCACCTGGTGGCGCGGCAACAATGAGGAGTTTTTGGGGCGCGTGGCGCGGCTGGCTCAGAAGCGCAAGTGGGGCCAGCTGGTCAAGGCATTCCGCACAGCACTGGACAAGGTGGCTGTGGCACAGGGAGAGGCAGAGGGGCCAGCTGTGGCGGCTGGTGCAGCATCGGGGTCGGATGCAGCGCAGCAGCAGCCCAATGAGGGTGGCAGCGCCAAGAAGCAGAAGCGTGGCAGCGCCAAGAAGGGCGGCAAGGGCGCCGGCGGTGCTGCGCTGCCTGCCGACGTTGTACGGCAGTGGGAGGCGTTTGGAGCAGACCTGGCGGCAGCTGAGGCAGCAGCCATGGCGGCTGAGGGCGGCTTTGCCTTTGCCTTTGTGGAGGGTGCCCTGGTCAAGGCTGTGCGCGAGGGCTGGTGGCTGCTGCTGGACGAGATGAACCTAGCGCCCGCCGAGGTGGGCGGGGCAGGGCAGGGGTGGTTGGGTACACACAGCCAGGTACAGACAGCCACTTTTGCTTGCGCTCCGCGGCGAGTCCGGTCTGTCCGCCAGACTGACTTCAAAAACCCGCATTGCCACATCGCAGGCCTTGGAGCGCATCGCGGGCCTGCTGGAGGAGGCGGGCGGCGGTGGCCTCGTGATTGCAGAGCGCGGCGATTCCGAGGGCGTGCCGCGCCACCCCGCCTTCCGGCTGTTTGGAGCCATGAACCCAGCCACCGATGCAGGTGGGCATTGGTCTTGTTCACAAGTGGGGTGGAGTGCATGGAGAACTGGCTGCTTGATATTTGAAACAGCACCAGCTTCACAATGGATGGCACAGCTTGATGGATCAAGTTGTGCACCTGAATCATCTGGCGCCGCGCCCCACCTGCCACTCATCTACTGTGCCCTGCCGCCGCAGGCAAGCGTGACCTGCCCGCCCCGCTGCGCAACCGCTTCACTGAGATGTGGATTGGGGAGCCGCCGCAGGTGCGCTGCCGCTCAAGCCGCGCTGCTGCAGACTTGCAAGCTCTGGTGCTCTGCGTGATAGCTGACAGCAGGCCAGGCTGTCACGTGAATGCCGCACCTGTGAGCTGTCTTGCATTTTAGAGCTACAGCGCGCCTGTCCCACCCATGCCCTCTGCTCTCAAACATCTGCACCCTGTTGTGTCGCCCACCTGGCAGCGCGAGGACCTGGCCTCCATTGTGGCGGGATACCTGTCGGGCGTGGTGGCGGGAGCGCCCGTGGATGCCATCGTCGACTTCTACCTGGCAGCCAAGGCAGAAGCGGTGGGTGGGGGAGTGTGACTGCTGCTTGGCTGTGCTTCCATTGAGGTGGCAGAGTATGCTTGTCGGTTACCCCAGGGCAGCCCTGTGTATTGCAGCCAATGTCTTGTGCCCCCAACCAGCTTCTCAGGCTGCCGCCGGTCCGCCCTCTCGCCACACGCGCAGGACGCGACACTGCAGGACGGCGCAGGGCACAAGCCGGCCTACAACCTGCGCACGCTGTGCCGCGCGCTGGAGTATGCCGCCCAGGCCACGCCCACCTACGGCCTGCAGGTGCGGCTGGGCATCGGGCTTGGACCCCGTGTAGGGCGGCGCAACAGCTGGCATTGGCATTCGTGCTATGAAATGCTAGCAGCCGTCACGCCCAGCTGGCAGCAGCCCCACTTCTTACGCGCTGCCCCTTGCCATTGCGCTGCAGCGCGCCCTGTGGGATGGCTTTGCCATGTCCTTCCTTACCCAGCTGGACCCGGCCAGCGGTGGCCGGCTGGAGAAGCTGATGCAGGCGCATCTGCTGGGGCCCGCCACGAGCCTTAAGGTGCACTAACCGGGATGAAGCATTTGGGTTCGCTGGGGCTGCTTTGCCTGCCTGCTGCAGCAGTTAATGCCCGGGCAGAGAGCTGGTGCAGTTACAGGCAGTAGACAGTGCAGTGTGGCGCCAAGACGGACTCCATTGAGTTGAAGCCTGCATCCACACGTGCAGGTGCTGCTGCGCGCGCCGCCCGCCCCTCCCGGCCCTGACCATGTACTGTTTGACCAGTTCTGGGTGGGCACTGGCGGAGGGCCGCTGCCTGCACCAGGCGAAGGTGGGTGACTGGGATGGAGCGCTTTTGCACATTTCCAAGGAGCTCACATCTGTTTTTTGGCTGCAAGATAATGAGCTGGACAGTGGAATGAACGTGCATGCTCTCCGACACGACCTTGCCACAGACGGCGGCGGTGGCGCATTTGTGCTGACTCCCACCGTGCAAGGCCACCTGCGCAACCTGGCACGGGCTGTCTTGCTGCGGCGGTATCCCATCCTGCTTCAGGTGCGACAAGGGTTTGAGTGACCTGCTGCTGCGGGACAGTGCATGGTAATGAGGAGCGTAGTTGTGGCAGGTTTGGTTCTGGCAGGAAGTGCCGTGCTGCTGCAGCCCGTGATTATTGTCCATCCCTCCGTGATGATCGCCCATCCCTGCCACCCTGCCTCCACCTGTGTGCCCTGCAGGGCCCCACCTCCAGCGGCAAGACCAGCCTGGTTGCCTACCTGGCCGCCCAGACAGGCCACACGTTTGTGCGCATCAACAACCACGAGCAGACCGACCTGCAGGTGGGTGCGGGCGGCAGGGATGTAGCAACAGCTGCTGTGCCAGCATCGCCTTCTGTGGGCAGCTTGCCTGCCTCCTTCTCACACGTGAACCGATAGGGAGCGTTATTTCTGGTCTCAGCGCGCCAACACCGCCTGTGTCCCACCCCCCTTTCTGCCCCCTGAGCAGGAGTACCTGGGCTCCTACGTGTCGGACGAGGCGGGGCGCCTGGTGTTCCGGGAGGGCCTGCTGGTGCAGGTGGGGCGCCCAGCACGCGTTTTTCGAGCAGCCAACTGCACGACTGGAACTTGCTGTTACAACATGGGCTCCAGGCTGGGTGTGTGTTGCACTGTGTTTCTGCTCGAGGGAGACAGGTCCAGGCAGGTGCAGTATCTGTGCTCCCACCTTCACTGCATGCTGCAGGCGGTGCGCAAGGGCCACTGGATTGTGCTGGATGAGCTGAACCTGGCGCCCACTGAGGTGCTGGAGGCGCTCAACAGGCAAGGCAGGAGGGTGTCTTGGTGTTGACGTGAGCTGCAATGGCTCCTTCCATTTCTCGGCGGGGGGACAAGGCTGGCACCGTTCCTGGAAACCGTGCTTGCCTGCTTCTTGCGCTGCCAGCTGCCAGCCGCCAGCCGCCACTTTTGGACAGGTCCTTCACACCTGCTGTGTTGTCTCTCTCCCACAGGCTGCTGGACGACAACCGCGAGCTGTACGTGCCCGAGCTGCAGGAGGTGGTGCGCCCCCACCCCCACTTCATGCTGTTTGCCACCCAGAACCCGCCAGGAATCTACGCCGGCCGCAAGACGTTGAGCAGGTGGGCTGGAGGTGTGGCAGGGGTGCTGGAGCTGGGCCGCGGTAGCAGGCTTGCAAATGGTGGGCAAAGGCTGCGGCCTGAAGTGTAGGCTGGCGCGCACACACTCAGTTGGAGCGGCTCACCCAGCACTCATCTTCCTGCCGCCCACTGCCCCCTGCCTGCGCAGGGCCTTCCGCTCCCGCTTCCTGGAGCTGCACGTGGAGGACATCCCCGACGACGAGCTGGCCACCATCCTGGAGAAGCGGTGAGGCCGGGCTGGGATGCGAGCGGCTGTGGTGGCAGGTGTGCAGCCAAGAAACGCCATGCAACCTGAACCGATCTACTGCAGGAGGATGTGCTTTGCTTGCATTTAACTCCCTGTCCCTCCTGCCCCACCTCCCCCTGTGCCCACCCCAGCTGTGCCATTGCACCCAGCTATGCCGCTAAGCTGGTGGCGGTGCAGCGCGAGCTGCAGCGCCGCCGCTCCGCCTCCAACGTGTTTGCGGGGCGCCACGGCTTCATCACGCCACGCGACCTGTTCAGGTGCGGGGAGCAGCGCTTAGCAAGTGCGAGCAGAGTGGCGGATGGGATGGATCAGTGGCAGCACGCAAGCTGCAGCCGCCAGGAAGGACGGACGCTTTCGCCCCTGCACGCAGTCCTGCCTTGCGCCCAGCCTGGCCTGTGCCACCCAACACGCTTGCTTCTTCGGTTCTTGTTACGCTGCGCAGGTGGGCGGGCCGCGGTGCCGTGGGCTACCAGCAGCTGGCTGAGGACGGCTTTGCGGTGCTGGGCGAGCGGCTGCGCAGTGCCGAGGAGCGGGCGGTGGTGGGCGAGGTGCTGCGCAAAGTGCTAGGCGCGCAGGTGAGCGCAAGGCGGAGGGGAGGGTGCTAGCAAACAATTGAGAAGGCAGCTGACGAGCTGCTGAGTGGGAACAAGCAGACATCTGTAGCTGTCACTTGTTGGAATCTTGCACAGGTTGCTGACAATCTGTTGCTGTCCTGCTTTTGCCTCCCCAGTTGGACATGGCGGAGGCGTACCAGCGGCGTGGCGATGCGCCGCTGCAGCAGCTAAGGGCCTCACTGGAACAGGAGGCGGCTGCCGCCGCCGCAGCAGAGAATGCGGTTGCGGCAGGCGTAGTGCCAGCTCAGCAGCAGCAGCAGCAGCAGCAACAGGGGCGGCATGCACACAGTGTGGCTGATGTGGCGGCACTGCGCAGCGCGCTGGGCGGCGTTGTGTGGACTGCCTCCATGCGCCGAATGTGAGTGCTGAGCTTCTGTAGTTTTGCGCAGCTTGCAGCTATTGCAGCTGTGGCGGGCTCAGCAGAGCCTCAGCCCGCTTGTGGGTGCAGCCCATGCCTCACCCCGCTACACCTCAGAAGTTCACAACTCGCTCCCTTGCAGGTACTGCCTGCTGGAGCGCTGCCTCGAGTTTGCCGAGCCGGCGCTGCTGTGCGGCGAGACGGGCACTGGCAAGACGACGGTGTGCCAGATGGCCGCTTTTGTCAGGCGCGGCCGGGCTGAGTGTACCAAGCTAGCAGTTGAACTTCCGCTCGGTCGCTGTGCATGCTGCTGGTCGCTCCCTGCCCAGTGTGGTTCCTTCCAGGTGATGCGTATGCCTGCCACCCACCCCACTCCCAACCGCTTGTTTCTCCCCACAGAGGCCAGCGGCTGCACATTATCAACTGCAACCAGCACACCGAGGTGTCCGACTTCCTGGGAGGCTTCCGGCCCAACCGCCACCGCGAGCGCAGCCTGGTGCAGCTGCAGGCGGCGCTGGCTGCAGTCAATGCCAGCCCCCTGCTGTCAGCTGCAGGCCAGGCCGCGCTGCCGCCGCCTCCCACGCCCACAGGCCCTGACCTGCAGGCGGCAGTGGCTGGGGCGCGGCAGCGCCTGGAGGCGGCGGCAGCCCACGTCAAGGCGATGCCTGCCCGCAGCAAAGAGGGCAAGGCGGCGGCGGTGCAGCTGGAGCAGCTGCGGGCCTCTGTGGCAGCCCTGGCTGAGGCGGCGGCTGGCGTGCGTGCACCGTTTGAGTGGGCAGACGGCCCGTTGGTGCAGGCCATGAAGTGCGGCGACATGATCCTGATCGATGAGCTGAACCTGGCTGAGGACGCTGTGCTGGAGCGCCTCAACAGGTGGGCGGGCTTGTGGCTGCAGACATGGAGACGGGTGGATTGTACTCGACCGCAGGGGCGCCTTTGCAGACAGCCATGTCGGTGCCTGTAACAAACGGCTTTGAAAGCTGTGAGAGTGCTTGTACAGTTTTCTGTTTCTAGCTCTATCCAAGCCGTGTCGGCATGCCTGCTATTGGAGCTGCGGTGCGCTGATCTGCACCTTTTCCTCTCGGTGCCTCCCCTCTGCGCAGCGTGCTGGAGCCGGGGCGCAGCCTGACGCTGGCCGAGAAGGGTGGCGCTGGGGCTGAGATGGTGGTGGCGCACCCTGCTTTCCGCATCGTGGCCACCATGAACCCAGGTGGGCGGGCTTGTGGGAAGGTGCTGGTTGATCGCCTTTTGGTGGCAGGGTTGCGCACCACCCAGTGGATGCCAGGCAGCCTGTTAACCCCACAGGCTCCCACCCTCCCTGCACTGCCCCTCTCACCCCAGGCGGCGACTACGGCAAGAAGGAGCTATCTCCAGCGTTGTCCAACCGCTTCACCTCCATTTGGGTGCCCGCCATCGAGGACGGCGGCGAGCTGCTGGCCATCCTGGAGTCGCGCCTGGCGGGTGAGTGGCACAGTTGCTGGTGCTTGATGAAGTACACCGGCGGCAGGCCGAACCAACGGCCGTAACTAGCTGAGAGACCTCTTGCCGTGAAGAGGAGAGTTTTAATGACCTGCTGCCCTGCCTTTCATCTCCTCTTGCTCTCGCCACCTCGTGCCCTACCGCCGCAGATGCGGAGGCCAAGCAGCTGGTGGCCCCACGCCTGCTCGACTTCTGGCGCTTCTTCCGCTCCGAGGCTGCGCACGCCGCGCGCCAGGCGCTGTCAGGTGAGAGCTGAGCCTGCCTGCCGGAAAGCTGCATAACCTGGCAGCTGCTGAAGAAGGGCCCAACTGTGCTTGCACTGCTCCGCCACACCTGCCTGTTGCACACCACCTTCACCCGCAGTTCGCGACCTGCTGGCATGGGCGGGCTTCATCAATGCCACCGCACCACAGCTGGGGCCCCTGGCAGCCTATGCGCACGGCGCCCACCTGGTGCTGCTGGACGGCATTGGCTTGGGAGTGGGCCTGTCTGCAGAGGTGGGGTGTGGGGTGTTGGACTGGGGCAGGGCTTGAACGGCATTGCGATGGATGGATGGGGCTTGCATGGGTGTGCCTTGCTGCTGAGAACTTTCATTGCTGCCAAGCGTTCACCTGTGTGCCGCATGGTGTCCTTTTTTGCCTGCAGGCATCGCAACACCTACGGGACCGGTGCCATGCCTTCCTGCTCACCCAGCTGCCGCCAGAGCTGCGTGAGGCGGCCGAGGCAGCTGCAGGACGGGGCAGCCCCGTGCAGGAGGACGGCGGTATGCAGATGGATGGCGAGGAGGGCACCGCACCAGGCCCCGGCCGCTGGGGCATTGCCCCTTTCTACGTGGAGCAGCGCCCGCAGGCGTCCGCTGCCGCCCGCTTCAACTTCCGGGCACCCACCACCGGTCGGAACGCGCTGCGCGTGCTGCGCGCCCTGCAGGTGTGCATTGGGGAGGGCAGGTAATGGGCGCATTAAAACGTTTTGCTTGACAGGGTGGGGTTGTTCTTTTTCTTGCAGCAGCCTGCAGCAGCAGTACCGCTGGATGGCAAACTGACTGTGAACACTGCGCTTGCTCTCCACACGCGCCATTGCAGCTGCGCAAGCCCATTCTGTTGGAGGGCAGCCCCGGCGTGGGCAAGACCTCGCTGATCGCCGCCATGGCCAAGGCAGTGGGTGAGTGGAAGCTCCAGGAAACGAAAGGCTGCCAACCCTGCAAGCACGCATGCCTTGTTATTGCCAGGGTCCAGCGTTTGCAAGGGGGCCATTCGCGAGGTCCTCGCAGCTGCAAATCCATCCTCTTCCACCCCGCCCGCTCTGGCCCACGGCTTCCCTGCGTTGTGCCCCAACCCTCTCGCATCTCCTTCCAACCACCACCAGGCGCTCAGCTGGTTCGCATCAACCTGAGTGAGCAGACGGACATGATGGACCTGCTGGGGGCAGACCTGCCCGTGGCGGGCGGTGCCCCGGGAGAGTTTGCCTGGTGAGGCCGCGGCTACTGCTGCCACGTGCGAGCTGCGTGCCATGGTTGCAAGTGCTGAGGTCTGCTGTGCAGCAACCACTCTCAACCCATGCCTGCTTACGACACCTGCCAGTCATGCTCACCGCCCAACCTGCCCCCTTGCCCTCCGTCCCTGCGTGCCAGGGCCGACGGCCCGCTGTTGTCTGCGGTGCGCTCCGGCGCCTGGGTGCTGCTGGACGAGCTCAACCTGGCCAGCCAGACGGTGCTGGAGGGACTGAACGCAGTGCTGGACCACCGTGCAGAGGTGGGAGGCTGCTGGGGCTGCTGGGAAGGACGGGCGTGGGCTGTGGTTCATGCAGCTTGGAGTAGTGCTCGCATGGCCGGGGGCCGATCTGGTTGCAAAGCCCTTGAGCTCTCCTCTCCCTTCCCTACCTATCCGCCTCCAGGTGTTCATCCCGGAGCTCAACCGCACGTTCCGCTGCCCGCCCACGTTCCGCGTGTTTGGGGCGCAGAACCCGCTGCAGGTGGGCGGCAGCAGGGCTTGTCTCTGCTGGCTGGGGAAACCCTTCTCATCTTTGGTCATGGATCGGCATCAAACATCAGCTCTGTTTACGACCCAGGCATCCTCCGAACCCTCCTTTCTGCCGCCCAACCCCTGCCTTGACCTGCGCAGGAAGGCGGCGGGCGCAAGGGCCTGCCCAAGTCCTTCCTCAACCGCTTCACCCGCGTGCACGTGGAGCTGCTGCAGCGCACCGACCTGCTGTTCATTGCAGGTGGGCGGGTGCATTTCAACTCATCCTGAATGGTTTGAGGGACTGTATTTGTCAACACGTGCTGAAGGCAATTGAAGTGGCTGCACTGCCCCAGCTGCTGACATGGTCCCTTCATGTTGCACGCTGTTTCTGCAGGCTCGCTGCACCCCCGCATCCCACAGCCCACACTGCTGCGCATGGTGGACGCTCTGCAGCAGCTGCACCATGACGCAAATGTCAGGTGCGTTGCGTGGTGCGGGGACGCAGAGATTATTTACGGAAAGGTTTAAGGCATTTGCGCTGCATGGCTACTGCGTGTCTGCTTCAAGCAACTCGCGGCATCATTTTCTGGTGCCATCAAGCTGATTGGCCGCGCCACACCTCCGCCACACCTCTCTCATGCTGCAGCCGCATCTTTGCGGGTGCGGGCGGCCCCTGGGAGTTCAACCTGCGAGACCTGCTGCGCTGGTGCGAGCTGGCCGAGTCGGCTGTGCCGCCCCGGCAGCAGCAGGCAGAGGCAGGCGGCAGCGCAGCAAAGCAGGCGGGCGAGGGAGCGGCGCTGGATGCTGCAGTGCAGCACTACGCCTCGCTGCTGTTCCTGCAGCGCCTGCGCACGGCAGCAGACCGGCAGCATGCGGCGGCCGCCTTTGCTGCAGCCTGGGAGGTGGCGCAGCACGGCTGGCTGGGAAGCCACAGCAGCTGCCCCGAGCTGCACATCACGCCTGCGGCCCTCAAGGTGGGCTGGGCCTGCCTGCCACGGGCCAGCAGCTACGCCGCTGCTGCCGGCGGGTGTGCCGCCGCCCTAGACAGTGGCAGCAGCACTGTGGTGTCCCAGCTGGCCCTGCTGCCCAGCCAGCTGCCGGTGCTGGAGAGCCTGGCAGAGTGTGCAGCCCGCGGCTGGATGTGCCTGCTGGTGGGCCCTGCTGCCGGCGGCAAGACGGCAGCGGTGCGCAGCCTGGCGGCACTGGCGGGGCAGCCCCTGCTGGAGCTCAGCCTGACCAGCGGGACAGACACCAGCGACCTGCTGGGCGGGTTTGAGCAGGTGGAGCCGGCACGCAAAGTGCAGGAGCTGGGCCGCGAGGCGCAGGCCCTGCTGGCAGCTGCCGCCGAGCTCTTGCTGGTGGCAGCTGACCCTGCCCAGGCAGCGCCGCAGCTGGAGCAGCTCAGTGCGGCGTGGCAGGCATGCGCTGCCGCAGCTGGCCTGGATGCCGCGGCCGCGGCCTCTGGCGCACACGTTTCTGCGGTGACCACCGCCGAGGCGCAGCATGCACAGCAGGTGGCAGCGGTGGCAGCTCTGCAGCAGGTGCTGGCACAGCTGTCCCAGATGCTGGCTAGCCTGGCACAGGCAGTGGACAGCACCAGCCCCGAGCACCAGCAACAGCGGCAGCGGGTGCAGCAGGTGACGGCGGCTGCGGGCGCTCGTGCTGCTGAGCTGGCGGCCAGCTTGGCGGGCGGCGCTGAATCCGTGGCTGGCAAGTTTGAGTGGGTGGACGGAGCGCTGACGCGGTGAGTGGAGGTGGTGGGAGAGATGTGGTAATTGCCATGCTTCTTGTCGCATGTTGGCGTCTCGTGCCCACATGCCTGCCTGCCTCAGCCCCCCTAACTCTGCCCTCGCCCCGCAGTGCCATTGAGCGCGGTCAGTGGGTGCTGCTGGACAGCGCCAACCTGTGCAACCCCACGGTGCTGGACCGCCTCAACCCGCTGCTGGAGCCGCAGGGTGAGCGCACTGCTTGTCTTGGCAGACCGAGTGCGCAACGCTCAAAACTGCATGGAATGGCACTGCTGATCCTGCTTTACGCCGTGTGTGCTGAACACACAGAGCAATCAAACATACTGGACACAGAGCAATCACTGCTGCCAGTGAGCCTTACCCGCATGCACGCACCTTCCCACCGTGCAGGTGTGCTGCTGCTGAACGAGTGTGGCGGTGGCGGCGGCGCCAGCGCGCGCGTGGTGCGCCCCCACCCCAACTTCCGCCTCTTCCTTGCACTGGACCCTCGGTGAGTGGTTGCATCATGCTCAGCTGCTGCTTCTGACTTGGTATGGCGCTGGTTTGTGCATCTTGTGCTGTTCACTGCTTCACCGATGTGCACCTGTTGGTTGCATTGTGCTGAGCTCACCCTGTTCACCCGGATGCATTACAGGCATGGCGAGGTGTCGCGGGCCATGCGGAATCGCGGCATCGAAATTTTCTTGCTGCCGCAGCAGGATGAGGAGCTGCGACAGGCAGCGCAGCAGGCGACGCCAGAGCTGCAGCAGGTTCTGGCGCTGGCGGGCTTGCCAGGCAGCAGTGTGCCTGCTGCCATGGCGGCGGCGCATGCAGCCGTAGCGGAGCATGCGGGGAAACGCCACAGGTGCGGCAAAGTGTTGGATGGTTGGGGTCATTGATGACCACCTTCTTTCTGTTGAGCCTTGTGTAGCCTGTGCCAGAACGCTGCTGAAACGTGTTGTCGTGTTTCCTGACAGCTGGTGCTGCTCTTGCTCCTCCCTGCTGCCTCCTCTCCCTGCTGCCCAGGCGACCACCCGGCCTGCGTGAGCTGCGGCGTTGGGCAGCCCTGACAACCGCGCTGGTTGGCCGTGGCTGGCCGTTTGCACCCGCGCTGCGCACCGCCTGGTGGCAGCTATACGTGCGCACGGAGGCAGCATCAGCGGCAGGTGCCGAGGAGGCTGCCCTGGTGGCCGAGGCGGCGTTTGAGGCCCACGTGCTTCCCATGATTCAGGCACAGCTCCAGGCTGGAGGCAGCCGCGACCTGGTGCTTGCCCGGCCGGCGGCCTGGCCGCAACCGCTAGGCGCTGCAGCCTTTGCAGCCGATACAGTGGTTGCCTGCATACAGCGGGATGCTGCCCTGCTGCTGCAGCAGCTGGCCATCCTGGCAGCGGCAGAGCTGGAGCAGCTGGGCAGCGCCCGGCTGAGCGATGCAGGGGCTGCAGTACTGAGCAGCCGCAGCATGCTGGGTGGCGAGCTTGGCATGGCAGCAGTGGCAGGCATGCCTGCAGCAGCACTGCTGCAGCTGCTCACAGGCTGCGGCGTGGATGTTTGCAGCGATGCGGCCACGGCTGAAGCAGCAGGCAACGCGCTCCTGCAGCTCCCGGCCGCAGCTCGCGTGTTTGCCGAGCGCTGTGGGGCGCAGCACCGCAGCTTGCGTGCCGCCTATGCAGCTGCTGTTGCAGCGCAGTTGCAGCGACTGTTGGCGGCAGACGGCAGCACCCCCAACAGCAGCAGCAGTAGCGCCACGCTGGCTGCCCGGCAGGCAGAGCAGCTAGTGTCTGGGGTTCTTGGTCACCCGCTGGCGTCTGCAGCTGCTGAGCTGCAGCAGCAGCTTGCGGTGGCAGTTCAGCTGCCAGGTGCCCAAGCTGACTGCTTGCCTTTAGACGCCACCGCGGCGCAGCAGTTGCAGGTCTACCTGCTGGCAGCTGGCCTGCAGGAGAGCGGCAGCAGCGGCAGTCGCCTGCAGCAGCTGTGGCATCGGGCCCAGGACATTAGCAGCAAGGTGGCGGCACTGTGGCAGGCTGTCCACTGTGCTGTAGTTCTGAGCTCAGCGGCTGCGGCAGCTGATGGCGCTGTAGCGGATGGCACTGCCACCCTGCTGCAGCTGTCCCACTGGCGGCACCAGCGGCCAAAGGTGAGGCGGCAATGAGGCCGGCATATGTGTTTGGCTTCACTTCCCCTGGCGAGTTGCGGGTGCAGCTGAGTTGCTATGTTATTTTGCCTGCCCGCCCTTATACCCACTGTTCCGCTTCACTCCCGTGTTGGGTTTGCAGGAGCGGGCGCGCAAGGCAGCCGCCCACCCTACTCTAGATTGGCTGTACCCGGTGCTGGCGGCAGTGCAGGGGCTGGAAGAGGCGCTGCTGGTGCCGCCTTTGGCCAAGCAGCAGCAGGAACCTCCGGCTGTGCCAGCTTGGAGCGGCGCGGTGGCAGACAAGGCAAGCTTGGGTGTGAAACCAGCGGATCGTGCCTGCTGCCTGCATGGATGCAGCCCTCTTTCTGCCTGTCAAGTGGCCGCTGCATCCCCTGCCAACCCTTCATTCTGCGTGCGCTATCCTCCCGCAGCTGTGCACGGTGCAGCAGTGGCGCTGGGCACTGCTGCACACCATTCATGAGGACGGCGCCTCCAGCCGGCCCGACGCCCTGGCTCAGCACTATGAAGCGCTGCTGTTCCGCTGGATGCGCCTGCGCAAGGCAGTCGCCCGTCTGCTGCCTGCAGTTGGGGGCAGCCCTGGCGATGGTGCTTGGGGCGATGCCGTGCAGCGCTGGGCGGCTGCCGCTGAGCAGCTGGACACGGCAGCAGGCATGGCAGCGGGCGCCCCGCTGCCCAAGCCGCTGCTGTGGAAGACAGGCGGGCGGCCGCTCCTGCCGCGTGCGCTGGAGCTCAGTGAGGCCTATAGCCAGCTGCTGGCACTGTGTGAAGCCACCAGGTGCGTGACTTGCTGAATCACCGGGCAGGGGTTGAGGGACTGCTTGCGTCGAGGGCTGGAAAGCACTGGGCGTTTTTCCTGGCCTGCTTGCACTGCACCCACCACAAGGCAAACCCTGCAAGAAGTGTTGGTCTCCAACTTGCCCTATCCCTGCTCCGTCCATGTCTCAGGGTGGGCGCCGCAGGCTTTGCAGCTGACCACCGCGGCCAGCCAGCTGCCCTGGCTGCTGCTGGCATCCAGCTGCCACTGCTGGAGGTTGACGCCGAGCAGGCAGCGGCCCTGTCTGCTGAGGAGCGGGCGCAGGTGGCGGCAGCAGCTGCAGCACAGGTAGCAGCGGATTCCGCGCTGCGGAGTTCACTATTGGAGGGCCTCAGCCTGTTCGTCTCAGGAGCACTGCTGGCGCAGCAGCCCGGGCAGGCGGCACCAGCCGGCACCGAGGCTGAGCTGGCACAGCTGCTGCCCCTGCTGCGCGGCAAGCTGCAGCAGCGGGCGGACGATGCAGCGGCGGCGGCAGCAGCACTCCTGCAGACGCGGGTGGCAGTGCCGACAGGGGAGGAGGATGAGGATGAAGACATGGCGGCTGCACCGCCAGCTGGTGGCCAGGATCAGCAAGGTGTGCTGGTGCCGGTGGTGCAGCTGGCCTGGGGCGACGAGGCGTCCGAGGGCCAGCTGCCCACCAGCCTGCCGGCAGACCTGCTGCAATACCCCAGCTGTCGAGCCTTGCAGCTGCAGCTACTGTCTCTGCAGGATGCAGCACTGAGCAGCATACAGCTTGGCCTGCTGGCCGGTGGCAGCATGCTGCAGCTGTTGGCGCAGCAAGCCATGGTGCAGCAGCGGGTAGATACACAGCAGCTGCGCCAGCTGGTGGCAGCCATGGCGACCAGCGGCGGCAGCGCCGGCGTGGCAGATGCTGCGGCCTACCAGCTGCTGCTGTGGCTGTTGGAGGCACAGCAGTCGGAAGCAGCCGGCAGGGACGCTGGTGGGAGTGAGTGGCAGCAGCTGCTGCAGCGGTCGCTGGTGCACGAGGCCTGGTTCCGCTGGCACTCAGCCTTGTGGAGCGGCGCAGCAACAGCCCTACCGGCAGTGCACGCCAACGCAGTGGCTGCCCTGGTGCAGCAGCAGTGGGCAGCAGCGGCAGCTGGCCCTTTGCGGCTTCACATTGCAGCAGGGACGGTGCTGGCCAGTGCCGTAGCAGCTGCTCCTCCTACCCTCATTGCTAACCGCTCAGCTCGCCTGCTGCAGCTCAAGTTGGCAGCCAGGCAGCTGCGAGCAGCAGCAGTGGCCGAGGACAGTAACAGTAGTGCAGGGGCCAGCCATGCAGCGGCCGAGTGGCAGGTTGCAGCCTCCCTGGCCGCGGCCACGATTGCGGCCCTGCTGCCAAGCATCCCTGACCTGGAGCAGCGGCAGCAGCTGCAGGCAGCGTTGGCGTGGCTGGCTGGCGAGCGCTTCTTTGGCAGCCATGCACAGCCCGGCCAGGCAGAGCAGGATCGGCAGCTGCTGCAGCTTGCTAGCTCGGTTCTGGCCAGCAGCACGCACCCTGTGCTGCAGAGCCTGTTGCAGCCAGTGCTGCTGCCTGCGCTGCAGTCGCTGCTGCAGGGCAGCACGGCGTCATGCACCAGCGCGGAGCCAGGTGTGGCAGGGTTGTCAGCTGCAGTCAAGTACCATGCTTCCTTTCCGTGCACTGCCTCGGCAGCAGCCACAGTATACATGCTTTTGCCACAGACCTTCTTGCCTCCTCACAATGCTCTTCACATTGTTGACCTCTCTTGCAGAGGTCTCACTGGCGCGCGGCCGGGTCCTGGCCCTGCTGGGCTTGGCCCGCCTGCACCTGCTGGTCCCGCCGCCCGGTGCAGACCCTGCTGCCAAGTATGGGCTGGCACGGCAGCACGTGCTGAGCATGCTGCGCTGCCAGGTGGAGCCTGAGCTGGCGGTTCGACGGGCTGCGGCGGCCCTGCCCGGCGGGCCTGACGAGGCACGCAGCATTGTGCAGCTGGAGGTGCAGGCAGCTGAGCTGGCGCAGCAGGCTGAGCGCCTGCAGCGGCGCAGCACCCCTCGCCCCTCGCCGCCCGCGTACCTTGCGGTGGGTTGGCGAGAGGCTGGGCCTGAGCAGGGATGGGGCAGTATGCTACAGCACAGCGAAAGCGACCCTGGCCTGCACAGACTAAGCTCCCCTCATCAACCTTGGCCCTGCAGCTGCGCGACGATGTGGAGCGATTCGTGTCCAGCTTTGGAGCGGTGCCGCGTGTGCTGCAGCTCATTGCTCAGCTCAGGTGGGCTCATAGGCAGCGTGTTAGGTTGCATGACCTGCGTGCATTGGTGCCTGCTGTCTTGCAGTCATTTCCGTTGTCAGAACTCTGTCCCGTCCCTGCGCCCTCCCGTAGAAGCAGCGACCCTACAGCCGCCAGCAGCGCAGCCGGCCAGGTGGCGGTGTGGCAGCAGAATGCAGCGGCCTGGGTGGAGAGGCTGGGCAGGCAGTACCCGCTGTATCGCGATGTGGTGCAGCCCGTGCAGCTTGCAGTGCAGGAGCTGCGGTACGGCCTGGCACTGATGGCGGGCAGCGCCACCCTGGCACCCCACCAGCCCGCTGCCCGGCTGGCACCAGTGCTGGCCCGCCTCATGGCCTTCCCCCGCGCTGCAGCTGCCAAGGCGGGAGGGGCCAGCAGTGAGGCAGGGCCCCTGCAGCTGGATAATCCGCAGGTGCAGCAGGCGGTGGCTGATGCCGCCTCCGCGGCTGCTGAGGCCCGCGGCAGTGCTGCCGCAGCAAGCGGTGACCCGGCAGAGCA
Organism: Chlorella sp. CH2018; assembly: GCA_009928355.1. Classification (NCBI taxonomy): domain Eukaryota; kingdom Viridiplantae; phylum Chlorophyta; class Trebouxiophyceae; order Chlorellales; family Chlorellaceae; genus Chlorella; species Chlorella sp. CH2018. Next base: position 9,995 of record VIYQ01005874.1, on the reverse strand, counting down.
GGCCAAGCGTGCCGCATACACGGCTGCCATGTCGGCCCGCCTGCAGCTGCTGCGCTGCTCGCTGGCGGCAGCCGCCAGGGATGTGGAGGCGACACGCTTGGGGGCAAGCAGCAGCACTGCCGCCACCTCTGCTGGCGCCGTGGTTGAGGCGCGGGCCCGCCTGCATGCCATCTTTATGGGTGAGAGGAGGAGGCAGGTTGCTCCCAACATGCTTCGCATCGCGATACCAGCCAGCCTCTCTTGCAATCCTGCCATTCTGGCTGCTATCCACCCTCCAGAGGGGTGAAGCGGTTCGCCCTAACACACAATCGTCCCTACCCCCCGTGCCTCAGAATTTGTGGGTGCATGGGAGGAGGTGAAGGCCGAGGAGGCGCGGCGGGCAGAGGAGGAGGCGGAGGTGTTCAAGCACAAGACGCGCTCCACCGACATTGCCAGCGAGGAGCAGGTGCGGGAGCGAGGCAGGGGTGCGAGGCTTTGGAAGCAGAGAACTGGGGGAGAGGGGTGTGGGTGTGGGTGGTGAGCACACAGCGTATTGGCGTGGGAAAGCAGCGCCTTCCCAAGTGGCACAGAGCCACAGCAACCTGCCCTCTGTCCTCACCTCCATGCCTGCAGGAGGACGAGGAGGACTACCAGCGCCAGTTCCCCGACCAGTTTGCCGCCTTTGCTGACCTGGCGCCCGATGAGCAGCCCGACACGCTGGCGGGGGCCAGCGAGGCAGATGCCTCCGCTGCGGCCGCCGCCGCTGCAGCTGCCGCTGGCGCTGCAGGACAGCAGCCTGAGGGCGAGGCGGCGGGTGCAGCGGCGCTGTCGGCGCGGGAGCTGGTGCTGGGCCAGGTGCTGCATGAGTTAGTGGCGGTGCATGCCACCTGCTTCGGTGGCGGCCTGGCAGCCTCTGATGGCGCGGCGGGCGGCAGCACTAGTGGCAGCAGCGAGCAGTTCTTGCGCTCCTATGAGCTGGGCACACAGCTGCTGCGGGCAGTGGGCCTGGTTGCGCCAGCTGCACTGGATGCCGCCACAGGCAGCGGCCATTTGTACGCGACCGCCTGCCGCTTCCGCCAGCTGTCGGCGCCCGCGCTGTCGGCCTCTGCTGCGGCAGCTGGTGTGGACATCCAGGCTGCCTGCGTGGAGGAGGCGGTGCTGGTGCAGGCGCCGGTGCTGGGGCTGCGGGCTCGCCTGCGCCAGCTGCTGGAGGAGTGGCCGGAGCACCCGGGCCTGCTGCAGGTTGGCGGTGCAAAGAGTTGTGGGGGAATAGCACTAGTGTTTAGTGTTTTACATGTTGCACGGATGGTGCAGCTGCATGAGCAATGATTGAACAGTCGTACGGCTGCTGGTATGCTGCGGCCCTGCCATGCCCCACCGTGCGCCCGCCCCACCCTGCCCCATCTGCACTGCAGCTGTCGGCTGTGATCGACCGGCTGCTCGCCCAGCCAGTCACCGCGCCACTTAAGGCGATGCTGACGGGTGTGGAGTTGCTGCTGGCCAAGGGACAGGTGGGTGCCGAGCTGCGCTGCTTGGTATGGCTGCATGCACATCGCAAGTACCCCAGCCTCTTCAACCCCATTCCCTTACTGTATTAGCCACATCTCATATTTGCACGCTCGCTGCCCCCACCTCAACTGCCACAGCTGTGGGAGGAGACTGCTGCACGCCACGTGAGCCTGGCGCCCCAGCTGGCTCCCCTGTCCGCGCTGGCCACGCGCTGGCGCCGCCTGGAGCTGGCCGCTTGGCGCGGACTGCTGGACCGCACGCGGCAGCGGGCGGCTGAGGTGGCCCACCAGGTGTGCGGCAGGCTGGGCTGCTGGATTGCGGGAGCGGATTGCTAGTTGCACTGCCGTGTGCCCCAGCCTCTACTTTTCCAGGCGGAAACCTGCCTCGCACCTCTGCTGCTGTGGTTTGCGCACCCCAAATTGATCAGTCTGCCACTGCGTCCACACTCTTCCCCTCTTGCGCTCCCACTGCAGGCCTGGTTCCATCTGTACCGCATCCTGCTGACCGCCGACGACCTGGCGCCCGCTGAGGTGGCACCCACCGTGGAGCAGTTCATGCTCAGCGCGCCCCTGGGCGAGTTTGCCTCCCGCCTGGGCCTGCTGGACGCCTTCCATCGCCAGCTGACAGACCTGGCTGCAGCTGGCGACAGCGGCAGCAGCACAGCAGCCCATGAAGAGCCCAGCACAGGTGCAGCCCGGCGGCAGCGCTGGCGCGCGCTGGCGGCCCTGCTGTCCAATGTGGTGCGGTACTACCGCCAGTTTGAGCCGGCAGTGCAGCACCAGATTGCGGCAGGCATGGCGGAGCTGGAGAAGGCACTGCAGGTGGGTGCCTGGGCGTGAGGGGCCCGTAGAGTGCAAGAGTGGATGTGGATGCGCAGATTTCAGAGCAGTGCGCCTGGGAGGGAGTGTACCGAGTTGTGCCATGGCGGTACCTACGGTTGTCCCAGTGATCCAATTTTCTGTGCATGATTCTTTGCAGGACTTTGTGGCACTGGCCAAGTGGGAGGACCGCGGCTACTACGCGCTCAGGTGGGCTGCCGTGAGGGCGGTTGAAAGCCGCGGTCTGCCATCTCTGACCGCCTGCATGGCTGCCTGCAGCCCTGCTGCTAATTCAACCCACAGGGTCTGCTCTGTGACCTCAAACCGACGCTATTCCTCCTCCTGCAGGGCCAGCAACGAGAAGGCGCAGCGCCAGCTGCACCGCCTGACACGCAAGGCAGTGCAGCTGCTGAGGGAGCCGTCCACTGGGGCGCTGGCCCTGGCGGCCAAGAACATGGGCTTTGGCGACTTGCAGCGGGAGGGCCAGGAGGGCCCAGCCTCTGCCGGCAATGCTGCCGCAGCCGCCGGCAAGAAGCGGCTGGGCAAGAAGGCGGCGGCAGCGGCAGCCGCCGCGGCGGAAGCGGCTTCTGCTGCCAACCGTGCCCTGGCCGAGCCAGAGACTGCTGTTGCGGTGCTGGCTGCAACTCGCGATGCCGCCAACCAGCAGCTTGCCGCGCTGCCGGGCTGGGTACCGGCAGGCGAACAGCAGGCACCCCTGCTGCTGCTGGAGGGCAGCAAGTATGCGGCCCAGCTGCCACGCCTGACCCGCCGCTTTGCTGAGGTGGCGGGCGCAGTTGTGGCAGGCGAGGCTGCGGCAGCAGGCGCAGCGTCTGCGGATGACCTGGCCAGCGAGGCTGCGGGGCGCGCTCTGGAGCTGAGGGCTGATGTGGCCAAGGGAGCCAAGGCCCGCAAGAAGAAGGCGCTGACAGGTGGGCGGGTGGGGCAAGGGCACATGTAATTTCAATTTATTGTGGCGTTGCAGGCTCACGTGTTTGGACCAGTCGTCCTCTGCATCTGACCTGGCCTTCATCCTCCCGTGCAGACTTCTTCCGCGCGCTGGCGGCTGCGGGCGTGAGCCGGCGCCGCTCCGCGGTACCTGCCTCGCAGCGTGGCAGCCAGGCCTGGTTTGCACATCAGGCAGCCAGCCCAGCGCCGCTGCTGGCGGTGCGTGGCACTGCAGGGTCTGCAGCTGAGCAGCAGGCAAGGGCAGCGGAGCGCACGTGGGCCAAGGCCGACCGCTACTACTTTGCCAGCATGGCCCGCCTGCAGCGCCTCTGGGAGGTGAGCCGCTGCTCCCACTGGTGGTGTGATGGCTATGGGCTTGCCTGTGGCGCTGTGGACTGGTTGTGCCAGAAATTTGGGTCGGTTCGACTCTCAAGATGATGCGCCCCAATCTTCTTCTGCCACCAATCTTGAAAGCTGGGTGAGCCGTTGCCTTGCCTGCAGGCCGCCAAGCAGCCTCACAGCGACCTGTCGGGTGCCGAGGTGGAGGGCAGCGTGCGCAGCGTGGAGCACCTGCTGTGGCTCACCCAGCACAGCCGGGCCGTGCTGGGCACGGCCAGCGAGCGGTATGGACAGCTCAGCACGCTGCACGCAGCGCTGTGCACGTTGGCTGGCCCAGCAGCTGGCAGCCGAGCAGAGGCGGCAGGCGCCAGCGTTGTGCCGCCACAGGCCCGCTGTTGGGCGTGGCTGCAGGAGCAGCGCAGCAGCCTTGCTGCCTTGGTGCAGCAGGCGGAGGAGACAGCTGAGCTGCTGGAATCTGCTGCTGCTGCCGAGACGGCCGCTTTGCCTCGCAAGCAGCTGCAGGCGGGCGGCCAGCAGGCAGCAGCCGCAGCAGGAGTGCTGCGAGAATGCAGCAGCCGGCTGGGCATTGCCAGCCAGCAGGCGGTGCCTCTGAGCGCCGCAGATGGCAGCATGGATGCGCCCGCTCTGTTCCTGCCGGCAGCGGTGCTCGAGGCGCTGCAGGCCAACACAGCAGCACTGCAAGCAGTTGAGGAGCGGCTGCGGTCGGCCGCTGAGCAGCAGGAGCAGCAGGCAGCGCTGCCCGGCTGGCATGACCTGGTGGCAGCGGTTGCAGCGGCTCAGCAGCAGTCGGCTGCAGCGCAGGCGACACTGTGGGCGGGCAGCGAGCTGGCATCAGCAGTCCCGCAGCAGGAGCAGCAGCTGGCGGCTAGCCTGGAGGCCGCTGTGGCCGCGGCGCTGGTTTGGGCGCAGAATGCCAAGCCAGCTGAGGCAGCTGCTCCAGCCGACGGCCAAGACGAGGAGCAGGAGGCGGAACAGCTGCCCCTGCCGTCGCTGTTGCAGCAGTTGGAGCAGCGGCTATGCCTGCCCAAGGCGGCAGAGCTTGCCTCCCATGCAGGCAGCGTGCTGGCAGCAGTGGCAGCGGCCAGCAACTTGCCTCGTAGCGGGGCGGCAGAGGCTGCACAGCAGCAGCTGGCGGCGGCTGCAGCAGGGCTGGCACCGCTGCTGGGCCTGCTGCTGGCCGCGCTGCGCCAGCTGGGCCTGCAGTACCTGGCCCTGCACAAGGCGGCCGCCAAGCTGTGCTACATCTGCGCCTCCCTGTTTGCGGGGCTGGTGCAGGAGGGCTTCTGCATGCCCGAAGGCACAGAAGGTGCGGGGCGGGCGGGCAGGTGCTGCGGCTGGCTTGAGGGCTGCAGTTGGTTCAGAATCATGTCAGTTATGTCAGTTCTTGTTCTGCAAGCTTGCCTCTTAGCCTTGCCACGCCCCGTGCGCTGCCCCTGCTGCAGGCGAGGCTGAAGAGGGCGGGGAAGGCAAGGTCACCGAGGGCACGGGCCTGGGCGAGGGCGACACCACCGGCGCCAAGGACATCTCCAACGAGGTGTGCTGCAGGCGGAGGGGGCTGTAACGGGATGCCGTCTGGCTGCCTGCGGGGCGTGTGCTCTAAGGCGGTGTGCAGAGGAGTGTGATGCTCTTTGCATTCGGCCTAAATGCATCTCTCTTCTGCATTCATGCATCAGTCTGCGTGGCTTACCTGCCCTCTGCCTCTGCCACTCTTGTTCCCACTTGTGTGCAGCTGGAGGACCAAGACCAGCTGTTGGGCGCCAAGCAGAAGGGCGCGGAGGAGGAGGAGCAGCAGGAGGGCGATCAGGGCCCGCAGGAGCAGCAGAAGCAGGAGCAAGGTGCGTGGGGGAGGAGGCTGCACAGCTTGCACAGTGCTGGGGTTGCCTGTCCCATCAGCTGCTGCGTTGCATGCCACTCCACACCACTGCTGTGCCTCACTCTTGGCTTGAATGCATGCTGCTCATTGACCAACACCACTGTACTTGCCTCCACGTCCCGCCTCTGCAGGCGTGGAGATGGACGATGACTTTGAGGGCGCTCTGGAGGATGTGGCGCCCGACCAGCAGCAGTCGGGTGAGTTGTTGTGGCGAAGGTAGTACCAAGCTTGAGCCGTGGGATGGGCGGCCTCCAGCCTTTTGCAGGTGGCGAGCAGCTGGGTGGCGGTGCGCTTTGAGCAGCACTGTTTTCTTTCAGTCGCTACGACGCAGCAGCACCCCTCACACCTCCCCTCCTGCTGCCCTCCTGCCCACTCTGCAGGCGACGAGTCTGGGGAGGAGGAGGAGGATGGGGAGCGGCTGGACCAGCAGATGGGGGAGGCAGGACCCGAGGGCGAGGATGTTGATGAGCGGCTGTGGAACGACGAGGACCGGCAGGAGGAGCAGCAGGGCCAGGTGGGCTGTGGGGTGCACGAGTGCGGGCCTGTTACGCCAAGCATCTCGTCCGCCTGGAGCAGCTGTAGCTTGTCCTTCAGTTAGGTCCTTGCTTGGCTCCCTTGCATGCCGCTGCTCCTGCTGCCTCACGTTCTATGGCCGCCCGTTCAAGCCGCAGCTTGTTGACACATGCACGCTGCCTCACACTGGACGTGCAGGAGCAGGAGGGCCCCGATGACAAGTCGGTGCAGGTGGGAGACAAGTCGCAGCTGGACTATGCAGCTGGCGGCGAGGAGGACGAGCAGCCAGCGGAGCAGGAGGGGCGGGAGCAGCAGCAGCAGGAGCAGCAGGAGGGGGCTGCCGAGGAGCAGCCGCAGCCGCAGGCGGGGGTGGAGGAGGAGCAGGAGGAGGAAGAGCTGGGTGACTACCAGGACAGGTGCGAGGTTGGGGCAGTCGGCCGGGTTCTGGGGCGGCACTTGCACCAGCCCTCGGGGCGGTGTGCCGCCTGCATGTGGGAGCCGGTGAGCTGGCGGCATGGTGCAGCAAGGCAGTTTTGCGGGTGTGTTGCAGCAAATGGTGGCATTCGGCAGAGGAGCTGGCGCACTCGCTGCCAGCAGTTGGGGGAGGCATGCTGCCCCCCTACTGCTGCTCGCTGCCCACCAACGAGCTGCTCTCCCACCAACCTCTCATTCAGGCCTGAGGACCGCGGGCACGTGCAGCCCGAGGGCGCCGAGCCCGACTTTGAGCTGCCCGAGGACCTGAACCTGGACGGCGGGGAGGCGGGGGATGAGGGGGAGCAGGCGGAGCCAGAGGAGGAGCAGGTGGGGCAGTGGGCCGGGGCAACAGAGGTTGCGTAGCATGGCTTGGTTGGGTTGGCAGCGGACGGGTGCAGGAGTGGCATCGCTTGCGTGCACCAGCTGAGGTTGCTCACTTGGAGGCCAGTTGCAAGTGGCTGTTGACTGCCAATCTGCTGATTGACTGCTGCTCTGCCTTCTTCTTGCGCCCGCGCAGCCCACTGACATGGATGCTGAGCAGCAGGAGCAGGGCGGCACGTTCCCCGAGCAGCCTGCAGCTGGCGAGGAGGAGGAGGGCGGTGCTGATGAGGACATGGAGGAGGCTGCTGCTCCACCGGGTGGCCCCTCAGAGGAGCAGCAGCCTGAGGCGGAGGCGGAGGCTGGCCAGCAGCAGCCGGGGCAGGCTGAGGGCGCAGATGCAGAGGAGCAAGAGGAGCAGGAGGAGGCCGAGGAGGAGGGCGGGCCTGCTGCGGCCAAGCAGGAGGCCGGCGAGGAGCAGGAGGAGCAGCAGGCCGAGGCTGGACCGCTGGGCTTACCCTCAGCAGCAGCAGCAACTGCAGCAGCAGACCAGGGCGCCGGTGACGGTGGCATGGACCAGGAAGAGCAGCAGCATGAGGAGCAGGCAGCCACGGCAGCAGCGGCGGCCGCCCCAGCCAGCGCAGCAGAGCCGCCGCCTGGTGCGGGTGGCAGCGCAGCGGGTGCCTCAGATGGCCTGCAGGATGACCCAGCAGCCGCGGCAGCTGCTGCCAGTGGGCGTGACCAGCAGCAGAGGCAGCAGCAGGCGCCGCAGCCGCAGTCGGATGCCAACCCCTTCCGCAACTTGGGTGGGTGCTCTGCCCTGCTGCCCTGCAGTGTGAAGCTTTGGCTGTCGAGAGTGGCATGAATGGAATGCCATGCAGCTGCTGGTTGGTCTCTAAAGCGCGCTGCTGGACTGCTGCTCGACTCTGCGTGTGCTCGACCGCCGCTGACAAGCCCTTCTGCCTGCTTCTGCCTGCCAACTGCAGGCAACGCCATGGAGCGGTGGAAGGCGCGGCTGAACATTGCAGCAGATGCTCCAGAGCCTGAGCAGCCTGCTGGCGGGGAGCCGGAAGCCTCTGCCGCTGAGCCGCAGGCTGCAGAGCAGCAGGCGGAGGAGGAGGCCGCTGGCGGCGAGTACCGCTTCCTAGGCCAGCAGGAGCAGCAACAGGCCGGGGATGCGCAGGCGCTGGCACCTGCCACTGAGGAGCAGGCGGCGGCCCAGCAGCAGGCGGCGGGGGATGAGGATGAGCGTGATGGCGCCGATGCCGATGTGGCAGCTGCAGCAGAGGAGGAGGAGGCAGGTGGGGAGGAGCCCATGGATGCCGACCAGCCGACAGCAGATCAGCAGCAGCAAAAGCCGGTCACCGGCACAGCCAACTGGGGTGCTGGCGGCGACCGCAAGGCAGGCCTGCAGACTGCGGATGCAGCGGAGCAGGCAGCCGAGGAGCAGGCGGCTGAGCCGAGCGAGGAGGAGGGCGAGGAGGGCGGCGGCAGCGAGGAGGCGGCAGCTGTGGATGAGAGCACTGCTGCGGATGAGAGCTATGTTGCAGCACGCCTGCAGGCTACCAGCCTGGAGGATGGGCTGCCGCTGACTGAGCAGCTGTTGCTGGCAGGCCTCAGCGAGGAGGTGGCTGCAGAGCTGCGCCGGCAGCTGGACACGCGGCTGCGGGCCGCCAGTGAGGGCTCTGCGCCGCTGCCTGATGCTGCCGCCGAGGTCCATGGCCGTGAGGTGTGGACGCGCTGCGAGGCCCTGACCGCAGGTGGGCAGGCAGACGCAGCGTGGATAGTTGCTTAGCATGCCAGCAGCTGTGGCTGCCTGCACCTGCCCCAGTTTCAACGGTTTGTACCTTGCTGTCAGACACTCAGTCCTCCACACCTGTCCTGGCCCGCTGACCTGCCACTGCCTTCCCTTCCGCCTGCCTGCCCCCAGGCCTGGTGGGCGAGCTGGCGGAGCAGCTGCGCCTGATCCTGGAGCCCACGCTGGCCAGCCGGCTGGCGGGTGACTACCGCTCTGGCAAGCGCATCAACATGAAGAAGGTGGGAGCCTGTGATTGATGCCTGAGAGCCGTGCTGGCTGCTCCAAAGGGCTAAGCGTGCAACAGCTTGCCGCATATGGCAGATGTGCTGTGGCAAGGGCTGGCTGGCATCAAGAGGAAATGCCATGCTACTGTGCAGCACTAATCTAACTTCTGCAATAAGCACACCGCTGCCATGGTTGGTGCAGGTCATCGGCTACATTGCCAGCCACTTCCGCAAGGACAAGATCTGGATGCGGCGCACCCGCCCCGACAAGCGCACGTACCAGGTGCACCTGGCCGCTGCAACGTCTTGCCGCAGCAACCGTTGTCGCTTGTGCCATTCAACGGCCATCACGGTCGCGCTGCTCTGGCGCCTTGGTTGCAGGTGTGGGTTGGCCTGCGCAGCCACACGCGTGCTCACCCACCTGCTTGATGCCACCCATGCGCGCCGCACGCAGGTGGTGGTGGCGGTGGACGACTCGCGCTCCATGGCGGAGACCGGCTGCGGCAGCTTTGCGCTGGAGGCCCTCACCCTCATCTGCCGCGCCATGGCACGCCTGGAGGTGCGCCTGGGGTGGCAACAGCGTGTGGCTTGAGAGCCCTTCCGTTGCACATCTATGGCCGCTCCTGTCGCCTGCTGCGCCAAGCTGCTTCGTTTTGCGAGCTCCCCAGCACATTTAAACCTCAGCTTTGCTCTCTGTGCGTGCAGGTGGGCGAGCTGGGCGTGGTCAGCTTTGGCGGCAGCGGCGGCGCAATGCCGCTGCACCCGCTGGAGCGGCCCTTCACCGATGCTGACGGCGTGCGCGTGATGAGCCAGGTGGGCAACGCCAGCAAAGGGCAAGAGAAAAGTCCAGTAATCGCTCTGCAGCTTTGCGCTGCTGCTGCTGCTGCGTCAGCTGTATGCCAGGAGTGCTCCCATCTTGCATGCGGCACCGTCGGGAACCGCAGTTGGCAGCACATGCTGCCGCCCTGCCGTTTGCTGCCCGCAGATGCGGTTCGACCAGGACAACACCATCAGCGACCGACCCATGGTGGATGTGATCACCAGCCTGGACGCGCTGCTGGAGGGGGCGGCTGCGCGGGCAGGGTCGTCCGCCGCCGGCTCCTCGCTGCACCAGCTGGTGCTCATCATCGCCGATGGACGGTGGGTTGTGCGGGGGAGGGGTGGTGGGGTCGGCACTGAGCCGG